>CAUYLG010049533.1:0-199206 GCA_963573385.1 Cacajao melanocephalus | reverse complement strand
CCTTTTTGCACTGGTTTCTTCCCATTTTTGTGGATTTATCCACCTGTTGTCTTTGTAATTGCCGACTTTCAGATTGGGTCTGAGTGAACGTCTGGCTTGTTGGTGATGAAGTTTTTTCTGTTTCTTAGTTTTCCTTTGGCGGACGCCCCTTTCCCACTGAGCTTGGCTTTCCCGGGTTCAGCTGTGCTTACTGTGAAACACTCAGTCCGCAGCACTTCCAATTGCTGTTCTCCTTGTGGGGACGGGACCAGCTGAGCCCGACTCAAAGGGCACCCAGCTGCATATACTCCGCACCGAGAAGCACTGCGCCGCACCGGGGCGCCGGCAAAACAGCTGCGCCGGCCAAAAGAGTCGCGCTGGCGATCCGTGTGGCTCCTCCGCTGGGAATCTCCCAGTTTGTGGTCCACAGAAATTCGTCTGAAGTTGCGGTGTCCACTCGCTCTCTGTGCTTTCACTGGGAGCTACAATCCTGAGCTGTTGTTAATCGTCCATCTTGGATCTCTCCGCCTGGTGATGAAGTTTTTTCTGTTTCTTAGTTTTCCTTTGGCGGACGCCCCTTTCCCACTGAGCTTGGCTTTCCCGGGTTCAGCTGTGCTTACTGTGAAACTCTCAGTCCTCAGCGCTTCCTGCTGTTCTCCTTGTGGGGACGGGACCAGCCGAGCCCCACTCAAAGGGCCCCCAGCTGTGTATACTCCGCACCGAGAAGCGCTGCGCCGCACCGGGGCGCCGGCAAAACAGCTGCGCCGGCCAAAAGAGTCGCGTTGGCGATCCGTGTGGCTCCTCCGCTGGGAATCTCCCAGTTTGTGGTCCACAGAAATTCGTCTGAAATTGCGGCGTCCACTCGCTCTCTGTGCTTTCACTGGGAGGTACAATCCTGAGCTGTTGTTAATCATCCATCTTGGATCTCTCCCTCTTTCTTTTGTTCTTTCTGGCAGAGTCTCATTCTGTCTGCCAGGTGGGAGTGCAGTGGCATGATCACAGCTCATTGCAGCCTCAGTCTCCTGGACTCAAGATATCCTCCTGCCTTGGCTTCCCAAAATGCTGGGATTACAGGCATGAGCCACTGCACCCAGCCAGATATGACCTGTTTTTTTGTTTTTTGTTATTTGTTTTTTGTTTTTTTTTTGAGTTGAAGTCTTGCTCTGCCACCCAGGCTAGAGTGCAGAGGTGTGATCTTGGCTTACTGCAACCTCCACCTCCTGGGATTCTCCTATCTCGGCCTCCTGAATAGCTGAGACTACAGGTGTGCACCATCATACCCAGCTAATTTTTGTATTTTTAGTAGAGACAGGGTTTCACCATGTTGGCCAGGCTATTCTTGAACTCTTGACCTCAAATGATCTGCCTGCCTCAGCCTCTCAAAGTGCTGGGATTACAGGTGTGAGCCACCATGGCCAGCCCAGATATGACCATTTCTATTGGCTCCCATTGCGTAGATATTTCACTTAGAAAGTTTAGTGTTGCTTTGTTTTTGTTTATTAGTTTGTTAGCTACGGAATCTTTATTTTGTTTATTATTTTTTTCAGTTGACAGAGCTAGCTGAGGTTTTATTTTGGATGAAAAAAACAGCAACTGAATTGGAAGCATGGGCAAGGGGGTCCCCAGGCAGTAAATTCTCCCTCGGGTGGGCTGAGGGCTAGGGCTGAGCCTCAGGTGGGTCTCCTGTTCCCTGTGCTACCCTGTACAGTGGCCTCCCTCCTGGGCTCTGGAGCAGCTGCAGGAGGGGCGGGCTGTGAGGGGCTGCTGCAGCTGTGCACTTGGGCGGGACCTCAGAGGACTTGGACACCAGCTTCCTATCACAGGTCTTGATCTTCTTCACATCCGTGGCCCTGGGGGAGCAGGTGTGGCTGAAGGAACTGGAGCCTGTGCCAGAGCCAAAACTGGAACCAGGCCGTAGCTGAGGCCAGGGCTTGTGAGGGCCCCACAGGCCGAGCTCAGACCACCTGCATAGACGCTGGTGGTCTTCCTATGGATACTCATGTTCTGCATCCCAGACTCCAGCCGGCTCTCCTCGCCCTCCAACAGCTTCCTGTAGGTGGCCATCTCAATGTCCAGGGCCAGCTTGGCGTTCATCAGCTCCTGGGACTCACACAGCTGCCTCGCCCTGTCCTGCCTGGCCTGCTGCAGGGCAGCCTCCAGCTCGGACAGCTTGGCAGTGGCATCCTTAACGACCAGCTCCCCACACTGCTCGGCATCTGTGATGGCGGCCTCCGGGGAAGCCGGCTGGCCTTTGAGGCCCTCTATCTCAGCTTGGAGCCAGCTGATGTTCCAGTTCATGTCAGGGATCTCAGTCTTTGTACGCCGCAGGTCATCCCTGTGCTTCCCAGCCTGCGTCTGCAGCTCGTCATGCTTGATCTGGTATGTGCTCTCAGCCTCAGCCTGGCTGCGATTGGCGATCTCTACTGCACCTTGACCTCAGCAATGGTTCTGTCCATGTCCGGGGAGCGGCTGTTGTCCATGGACAGCAGCACAGACGTGTCTGAGATCTGGGACTGCAGCTCCCGGGTCTCCTCTTCCTACAGCTGCCTGAGGAAGTTGATCTAGACTCCAGCTCTACCTTGTTCATGTAAGCGTCATCCACATCCTTCTTGATGAGGACAGATTCGTTCTCCATCTCTGTTCGCTTATTGATCTCTTCCTCATACTTGTTCTTGAAGCCCTCCACTAGCGCCTGCATGTTGCCAAGCTCCGCCTCCAGCTGCAGCTTCTCCTGGCCCAGAGCCTCCGCTGCCACCTAGGGTTGTTGTCGATGGAGCTCTCGATCACGTTGTCCGTGTTGCTCCGAGCCGTCTTCTGCGGCTGCAGGAGGCTCCACGTGGTCTCCAGCCTCTTGTTCTGCGGCTGCAGGAACCGCACCTTTTCGATGAACGAGGCAAACTTGTTGTTGAGGGTCTTGATCTGCTCCTTCTCCTCGGTGCACACAGCCTGGATGTTGGGGTCCACCCCCATGTTAAGGGGTCTCAGCTCTGGTTGACTGTGAAGTCAGTGATGCTTCCTATGCCACTGGCCCCACCATAGCCTCCGCCCAGGCCACCCTGGAAGCTGCTGCTGCCTACTCAGGAGAAGCTTGAGGAGCTGATGCAGGCACTGGGCCACTTGTGTAGGAGTGGCTGCTGAAGGCCCAGGGGCCAGAGATGGACACTTTGCAGGACTTCTGGCTCATCCTGATGGACATGGTGAAGGCAGGAGTGAAGGCAGGTGGGCCAAACCCCGCGGCAATTCCAGAAGGAGCGGAGAAGCTGCTGTTTGGTAGCTATGGAATCTTTATACCTAACACATTTGGGGAGGGAACTGCAGACTCTTGTTTTTTGTTGTTGTTCTTGAGAAAGAGTCTGGCTCTGTTGCCCAGGCTGGAGTGCAATGGCACAATCTTGGCTCACTGTAACCTGTACCTCCTGGCTTCAAGTCATTCTCCTGCCTCAGCCTCCTGAGTAGCCGGGATTACAGGCGCCCACCACCACACTGGGCTATTTTTTTCTGTTTTTAGTCGAGATGGGGGTTTCACCATGTTGGCCAGGCTGGTCTGGAACTCCTGACGTCGTGATCCACCTGGCTCAGCCTCTCAAAGTGCTGGGATTACAGGTGTGATGTATATACAGGATATATTAGCATGGTAACTAAGGACTGGAAATTACAGGAGTTTATATGTAACTTTATTCTTTTTTATTTACACTTTTTTAGGGAATAGAACATGCATTCAGTAGTTTTGGTTCAATGAATTTTTATATATGTGTACAGTGATGTAATCACCATCCAAAACAAGATATAGAATATTTCTGGCTGGGCACAGTGGTTCATGCCTGTAATTCCAGCACTTTGGGAGGCCAAGGCGAGTGAATCACTTGAGGTCAGGAGTTCAAGACCAGCCTGGCCAATATGGTGAAACCTTGTCTCTACTAAAAAAATTACAAAAATTAGCCAGATGTGGTGTGCACACCTGTAATCCCAGCTACTGGGGAGGCTGAGACAGGAGAATCACTTGAACCTGGGAGGTAGAGGTTGCAGTGAGCTGAGATCGCACCACTGCTCTCCAGCATGGGCGACACAACAAGACTCTGTCTCAAAAAAATACATGTATGTGTGTATATATATATATATATATATACACATATTTCCAGCACCCGAGAATATTCTCTTATTTTCTTCCTAGTCAATATCCACTCTCCCCACCCAGAGCTAAGAGCAATTCAGAATTCTATAACCACGTATTAGCTTTGCCTATCTATTCTTACACTTCAGATAAGTGGAACCAGACAATTTCTACTTTTTGTGTCTGTGTCTTTTGCTCAACATCATATCTGTAAGATTCATCTTGTTGTATGTAGCCATCATTTTTTTTTTGAGATGGAGTTTTGCTCTTGTTGCCCAAGCTGGAGTGCAATGGCACGATCTCGGATCACGGTAACCACCTCCCGGGTTCAAGTGATTCTCCTTATTCAGCTACACGAGTAGCTGGGATTGCAGGCATGTGTCACCACGCCCACTAATTTTGTAATTTTAGTAGAGATGGGGGTTTCACTATCATGGTCAGGCTGGTCTTGAACTCATGACCTCTGGTGATCTGCCTGCCTTGGCCTCCCAACGGGCTGGGATTATAGGCATGAATCACAGTGCCTGGCCGTAGCAGTCATTTTTAATCATTATGTAGTGTTTCATTAAATGACTATGCCATTATTTATATATCCATTTTACTGTGAATACACATTTGAGTTATTTCCAGCTTTGGGTTTTTATAATAAAGCCATTATCAAGATGTTTGAGGGTTAAAAAAATTTTTTTTTAATCTTTGAATTTTAATTTTTGTAGGTACATAGCAGATGTATATATTATACTTATGGGGCACATGATATGGTGTTTTCGTTTGTTTGTTTGAGCCAGAGTCTCACTCTGTTACCCAGGCTAGAGTGCAGTGATGTGATCTCAGCTTACTGCAACCTCTGCCTCTTGGGTTCAAGCAATTCTCGTGCCTCAGCCTCTCGAGTAGTTGGGACTACAGGTGCCCGCCACCAAGCCCTGCGAATTTTTGTATTTTTAGTAGAGACAGGGTTTCACCATGTTGGCCAGGCTGGTCTTAAACTCCTGACCTCAAATGGGACGCCCTCCTTGGCCTCCCCAAGTGCTGGGATTACAGGCATGAGCTGCAGTGCCTGGCCCATGAGATATTTTGATACAGGCATGCAATGTATAATAATCACGTCATGGAAAGTGGGGTTTCCATCCCTCAAGTGTTTATCCTTTGTGTTAGAAACAATCCAATTATACTCTTTTAGTTATTTTAAAATGTGCAATTAAATTACTATTGACTATAGTCATCCTGTTTTGCTAATACTAGGTCTTATTCGTTCTTTCACTATGAACATTTTCATACATGTCTTTTGAAGCATGTGTGTTTTCCTAATCTTGAATATATACTTAGGATTGGAACTGCTGGGTCACAGAGTAGGCATATGTTAAAATTTAGTCATTACTGTCAAACAGTTTTCCAAAGTCTCTATGCTGACTTACACTTATACCAGCAACATCTGAGATTTCAGCCTCAGGAACACTTATTCTGGATCCTGAGGCTTGATTGAGGTGGGATCCCTTTGGCAGAATAAATCCCTTTGAAATAGTATTTTGTTGTTTCATCAGGCCACACATAATATGTGTTTTTCTCTCTTCTTTCGTGTTAGCAGCTACTGAGACCCGGTATCTAGATCTATTAGTTCATTAGAGGTTGCAAAATGGTGATGTTCTAATTACTAAATCTATAAATAGAAATTATTATTATTTTTTTGAGACAGAATCTTGCTCTGTCACCCGGGCTGGAGTGCAGTGACCAACATGGTAAAACCCTGCCTCTGCTAAAATACAAAAATTAGCCGGGCATGGTGGCTTGTGCCTGTAATTCCATCTACTCGGGAGGCTGAAACTGGAGACCCTCTTCAACCTGTGAGGCAGAGATTGCAGTCAGCCAAGATCGTACCACTGAACTCCAGCCTGGGCAACAGTGAGACTCTGTCTCCAAATAAATAAATAAATAAAAACATACATTATTGTGAATTTATTTATTTAAGTATAGTTGTTGGTTGTTATTTGCTTTCGGAGACAGTGTCTCGCTCTGTCTCCCTGGCTGGAGTGCAGTGGCAGGATTATAGTTCATTGTGATGTCAAACTCCTGGGCTCCAGCACTCCTTCTGCCTCGGCTTTCCAAAGTACTGGGATTACAGGTATGGGCCACCATGCCCGGCCTGCTTGTTGGGTTTTAATTCGTTGCAATTCTTATTTTTCCTGAAACTCAAATGGTCCAGTCTCTGGCCAGCGTGGGCGTCTTTGGGTCCTTTTGCCATAACCTTAGTGGTCTTTGATAGCGTCCTTGCTTTCTGGTATGTCAAGATGTTCCAAGTTTATCTTGTACGTTTCCTGCCCCAGATCTGGAACTAGCCATTTCTCAAAGATGCTCTGATTTATTTATTTATAAAATGAGACAGGGTGGTCTCAGACTTCTGGCTTCAAGCAATCCTCTCACCCTGGGCTCCCAAAATGCTGAGATGATACGTGTGAGCCCCCGCACCTGGCCTTGCTCTGATTTATTTCCATGGGAAATGGTCTGCAAGGCCGTGATCTAAGAAGGAGGCATGCTTTTTCCTACTGGGTTGTTCATTGTTTCTTGACTTTTACATTGGCTAGAACTCAAAATTATATTTTTAAAGATAAAAATACCTCATGAGCTCATATTAATATTTAAAATACGAATTCTGGACTCTAGCATTTTTCCTTAACCTCTTTTATATTGCATTTGTATCTTATTTCTTCTACAGAGAGAATTTTGATTTTCAAGGGAATGATGGAATTAGAACAGCCCAAACTTACTCGTGGAATTAAAATAGTCCACAACTAAACACAACACAGTCAATATAACAATACTACTCTTTTCTTTTTTGAGATGGAGTCTTGCTTCATTGCCCAGGTGGAGTGCAACTGTGCGATTTCGGCTCACTGCAACCTCCACCTCCTGGTTTTAGGCGATTCTCCTGCCTCAGCCGCCTGAGTTGGTGGGACTACAGGCGCACGCACCACCACATCCGGCTAATTTTTTGTATTTTTAGTAGAGATGAGGCTTTGCCATGTTGGCCAGGCTGGTCTCGAACTCTTGGCCTCAAGTGATCCACCTGCATTGGCCTTTCAGAGTGCTGAAATTACAGGCATGAGCCACCGCGCCCAGCCAAAATTTTTATTTTTAATAGAGACAGAGTCTCCCTGTGTTGCCCAAGATGGTCTCAAACACCTGGACTCAAGTGATCCTCCCACCCCAGCCTCCCAAGCAGCTAGGACTACAGGCATATACTATTGCAGCTAATTTTTTTTTTTTTTTGAGACGGAGTCTCACTCTGTTGCCCAGGCTGGAGTGCAGTGGGGCGATCTGGGCTCACTGCAACCTCTGCCTCTCGGTTCAAGCAATTCTCTGCCTCAGCCTCCTGAGTAGCTGGGATTACAGGCGCCCAGCACCATGCCCAGCTATTTTTTGTTTTTTTTTGTTTTTTGTTTGTATTTTTAGTAGAGACTGGGTTTCACCATTTTGGCCAGGCTGGTCTTGAATTCCTGACCTCATGATCTACCCATCTCAGCCTTCCATGCCTGGCTTTTGTGTGTGTGTGTGTGTGTGTGTGTGTGTGTGTGTGTGTGTGTGTGATGGAGTCTTGCTCTTGTCGCTCAGGCTGGAACGCAATGGCATAATTTTGGCTCACTGCAACCTCTGCCTCCTGGGTTCAAGCGATTCTCCTGTCTCAGCCTCCTAAGTAGCTGGGACTACCGGCACCCGCCACCATGCCCAGCTAATTTTTGTACTTTTAGTAGAGACGGGGTTTTACCATGTTGGCCAGGCTAGTCTCAAACTCTTGACCCCAGGTGATCTGCCCTCAGATGACCAGCATCCCAAAGTGCTGGAATTACGGGAATAAGCCACCACGCCCAGCCATGTCCAGCTAATTTTTTTAAGTCTATTTTTTGTAGTGACAGGGTCTCACTATGTTGCTCAGGCTGGTCTTGAACTCCTGGGCTCAAGTGGTCCTCTCACCTCAGACTCCCAAAGAGCTGGAACTACAGATGTCAACTACTGTGCCAGCCTTTGTCTTTCCAGTGTGACTTCTACTCTGTTCTTTATTTTGTTATTGTTGTAAGTTTTCCCAAGAAGTTTTGGTTTCACTATGTAAGTTGCTCTGTTGGTTTTTATGTGGGGATTTGGACATACAAAAACTCTGCCTGGGGCTGGGCATGGTGTCTTATGCCTGTAATCCCAGCATTTTGGGAGTTTGAGGTGGGTGGATTGGTTGAGTTCAGGAGCTGGAGACCAGCCTGGGCAACATAGTGAGAACTTATCTCTACAAAAAAATACAAGAATTAGCTGGGTGGCTGGGCTCAGTGGCTCATGTCTGCAACCCCAGCACTTTGGGAGGCTGAGGTGAGTGGATCACTGGGCGTTGGGAGTTCGAAACCAGCCTGACTAACATGGAGAAACCCTGTCTCCACTAAAAACACATACACACAAAAGATTAGCTGGGCATGGTGGTGCATGCCTGTAAACCCAGTTATGCGGGAGGATGAGGCAGGAGAATCGCTTGAACCTGGGAGGCGAAGGTTGCAGTGAGTCGAGATCACGTCATTGCACTCCAGCCTGCACGACAGACCGAGACTCCGTCTCAGAAAAAAAAAAAAAATTAGCTGGGGGCCAGGTGTGGTGTCTCCCAGCTGTAACCCTAGCACTTTGGGAGGTCAAGGTGAGTGGATGACGAGGTCGGGAGATGGAGACCATCCTGGCCAACATGGTGAAACCCCATTTCTACTAAAAATACAAAAAATTAGCTGGGCGTGGTGATGCGTGCCTGTAGTCCCAGCTACTCAGGAGGCTGAGGCAGGAGAATCGCTTGAATCCGGGAGGCAGAGATTGCAGTGAGCTGAGATTGTGCCACTGCACTCCAGCCTGGTGACAGAGTGAGACTCCATCTCAAAAAAAAAAAAAAAAAAAAAATTAGCTGGGCCTGGTGGCATGTGCCTGTGGTCACAGTTACTCAGAAGGCTGAGGTAGGAGGATCACTTGAGCCTGGGAAGTTGAGGTTGGAGTGAGATGTGATTGCACCACTGCGCTCCAGCCTGGGCAACAGAGCGAGAACCTGCTCAAACGAAACAAAACAAAACAAATAACGACAACTCTGCTGGCGCCATTGCCACCAGCTCCTCCAAGTCCCCCTCCTTGGAATTTTAGTCTATTTAAGTCCTCATTTCCATAGCTCTCCAAGACCTTTAAAAATTTATTGGCCGGGCGCAGTGGCTCACGCCTGTAATCCCAGCACTTTGGGAGGCCGAGGTGGGCAGATCACGAGGTCAAGAGATTGAGACCATCCTGGCCAACATGGTGAAACCGCATCTCTACTAAAAATACAAAAATTAGCTGGGCGTGGTGGTGCGTGCCTGTAGTCCCAGCTACTCAGGAGGCTGAGGCAGGAGAATTGCTTGAACCCGGGAGGTGGAGGTTGCAGTGAGCCGAGATCACACCACTGCACTCCAGCCTGGCGCCTGGCGACGGACTGAGATTCTGCCTCAAAAAAAAAAATTATTTAGTAATTTATCCTTTTTATCTAGGTCTTGCAGTAGAAGTGACAGCCTGCCACTACCAACAGCGTTCTATGCAGCTGTGAAACTCTTGTCTTTTTATCCTGTCTATTTATTTTCTGGCCATGCATGGTGGCAGTTGTAATGTTTGCTTTGTGATGTGGTTCTTGAAGACTCGTTTGGAACACATTCATGACTTGAGATGCAGGCTATAGATTAACTAGGAGGGAAAAGGCTCTGGATTCAGAAATCCTCTTACGAGCTAAGAAACATGAAAATATGCATGTATTACACAATTTTATAAAATACTCCCATGGAACCCTCGCCAAGCTTCCTTCTACAGAATCCTAGGGAGTTGGTTTACAGGGCTTAAAAGCCACCACCTGTATTTGAATTATTCATGGACTCACTTCTTCCATATTGGCTTCCTCTGAACCTCAGTGCATGAGCAGTTGCCAGGGTTGTGGACTTCTCTGCTCTTTTTTATTTTTTGAGATGGAGTGTCACTTTGTTGCCCAGGCTGGAGTGCAGTGATGTGATCTCAGCTCACTGCAGCCTCCGCCTCCTGGGTCCAAGCAATTCTCTTACCTCAGCCTCCTGAGTAGCTGGGATTACAGGTGTGCGCCAACACGCCCCGATAATTTTTATATTTTGGGTAGAGATACGGTTTCGCCATGTTGGTCAGGCTGGTCTTGAACTCCTGGGCTCAAGTGATCAGCCTGCCTCAGCCTCCCAAAGTGCTGGGATTACAGGTGTGAGCCACCGTGCCCAGCCAAGTGTTCATTTTTTATTTACTCAAAAATCATGATTTTTCAGTTAATAGAGTTGCTCCTAAAAAAAAGAAAATCATGATTTTATCCTTCTGAAAATTACACTTGAGTAGAGTATGTGCATGGTTCGGGTATCTGACTTTGGACCATGTGAATAGTGATGATTTCCCCAGAGAGATCTAGTTTGTTGGCAAAGATAATAATCTCTCTTTGTATGTGCTTGAACTTGAGGTGCCCTCTGGACATCCACAGACACATATCTACTGAACTTCCTAACGGAGAGAGGAAAGGTCTTAGGGAGAGGCTGCAGCAGTTTAGAAACTCAGGGGCTCTCAACAAGTCACTGAGCGTTCCAAGCCAAGGTCTTCTAGAACCCCCTGCAAGTTCATTGTATGTACATGTACAATGCAGGACGCAACTACTGCTCACTGGAAAATGTTTTATCCTAAAAATGGAGTGATCCTCAAGCTTCATGCACTCAGATGGAGGGTCTCCCAAGCATTTATTATTGATTCTTTGATTTTGAGATAGGGTCTCACTCTGTCACCCAGGCTGGAGCGCAGTGGCGTGAGCAGGGCTCACTGCACCTTGACCTTCTGCGCCCAGCCTGCATTTCTACCAGACAAAAATCTGTAAGTTAACAGGCTATTTATCTAGGTCTGGGACCTTTAATCAATAGTACCTAGTGGGCTGGGCATGGTGGTTCACACCTGTAATCCCAGCACTTTGGGAGGCTGAGGCGGGTGGATCACTTGAGGTCAGGAGTTCGAGACCAGCCTGGCCAGCATGGTGAAACTCTGTCTCTACTAAAAATACAAAAATTAACCAGGCATGGTGGCACATACCTGTAATCCCAGCTACTGAGGAGGCTGAGGATGAGAATCGGTTGAATCCAGGAGGCGGTGGTTGCAGTGAGCTGAGATCACATGGCTACACTCCAGCCTGGGTAATAAAGTGAGACTCTCTCTCTCCCCCCAAAAAAGAAAGCACCCAATGGCTCATCAAACTACATTCCTGGATAATCCCTTGCGGGTGGGTCTTTGTCCTTGTATGTCATTGAGGAGCTGTGTTGCTTATTGCTTACCTTTTCACCTTGCTTTCAATTTGGATAATTTTTCTTACCATCTTCTTACTCTTCTCCAGAGTCTACATTCCAGTCCTGATTGCTTCTGTGCTCACCCCATCCTCCTGCATCACTCCCCCAAGTAGCTGGGGACTACAGGCTATTTTTTGTAGAGATGAGGTTTCACCGTGTTGCCCAGGCTGGGCTTGAGCTCCTGGGCTCAAGTGACCCTTCTGCCTTGGCCTCCCAAAGTGTTGGGATTACAGGCGTGAGCCACTGAGCCTGGACCCAAGCAATTTTTAAGTCAAATTAAACAACACAATAATGACTCTCAACCCACAGATATTTTTGGACTTGCACTAGACAAGTTAATATAACACTCTTGCTGTAACTGTTTAATAAACCGAACATAAGGCTATCAGTCTTTGTTTATGATAAAAAAAGAATCTTTTTTTATGTTCACAAGGTGGGGAGACAATTTAAAAAATTATCCAAAATCTGGAAATAGGTACAAAAGGTGTGTGAGGGTCCTTTCAAAGCCGCCCTAGGGCAAAAGCCCATCCAGGGCTTGCCCAGAGGAATGCTGACTCATTCTTTACTAATGATCACACTGGAGCATAAGGCACTATTGTAAACTCGTAGCACCTTGCAGGAATATATACTCCAAAGTTTTCTTCAATTTTAAGGTATTTTTTTTTTTAGAAGTGAAAGGTCTCACATATTTATTACTGAACCCAGTCAACCAAAGCCTTTTTTCTTTTTCTTTTTTATTTTTATAATAAATTATAATGGAACACTTCACGAATTTGCATGTCATCCTTGCGCAGGGGCCATGCTAATCTTCTCTGTATCATTCCAATTTTAGTATATGTGCTGCCAAAGCGAGCATGCCTTTTTTTTTTTTTTTTTAATGAAAGAAAGAAAGAAGAAGAAAGAAAAAGAGGGAGAGAGAACAGGATTCTTGCTCTATTGCCCAGGCTGGAATGCAATCTAGGAATAGGTATTAAAAACCTCTTTTATGCCGATAATTGTGCTTAACAACAGAGACAGGAAGGAATAAGGTAAGGAAATAACAAACAGCCAACCTATATTTCATTTAAGTCTGTGAAATGCTATGCAAATGCTGAAGAGTGATTTACTTCCAATTATATAGTCACTTTCAGAATAGGTGTAATATGATACTGAGAGACCTCATAATTCTTAAAATGAAACTTGTACATACTGAATTTCATTAAATGAAGGACTTCTGGGGTAAAGTAATTTTGCATATATCACTGTTAAAACAATCATCCTTGTATTTCTATCATGTATTGGTGATTAAAAATAAGTTGCTACTCTTTTCTTCTAAAATATGAAAGTTTTCAATAGCTAATATAAAAAAATAAGGCTTTGACAAATTATTGTTTGATTCGCAAGAAAGTAAGTACTTAATAAGAATATCATTCTGCTAAAGCTACATACAGACAAGTAAAATTAACATATTGAGCAAATGCCTTACTTGCTAGAGCTTTAAAGACACATCTCTAAATGTGTAGTAATTAATATAAAAAGCCATTAAATATGTTTGCAAAAGATAGTAAACAAAAAAGAACAAAACTCAGCAAAAAAAAAAAAAAAAAAATGCTTAAGTGTGTTGAAAGCCAGAATGGTAATGCTGTTTTCTGGATAGGACACTCCGTTATGGGAACTTGTAATTAGAAAGCAGATTTAAGTATATATTTTTAAGTGCTTGTGAAGTGAAAAAGACTAGAGTGCAAATAATGGAGCAATTAGTTTTTCAGCCTTCACAGGCCATTTTCAGTTATTCTTGTGTCAAGCTACAATGGGGAACTACAGATGCTGTAATTAAATGCTCCAGTCTACTCAATCTCAGCTATACTAAAGATTCTTGGAGTATACAACATTTTGGCTGGGGTACAGAAGAAACCATCTCTAATGTTCTGGAAATGTCTTAAAGTCAAGTCCAGATCAAGTTAGAATATTAACAAGAAGTCAATTAAATTTCTTTAATGAAAGTGACAATAGGAGTATTATTTTGGTTGAGTGCTCAAATAAATTTAATGAACTGCAAAACATTGAGTCCATAAGAAGATATTAATCCAACAGAAACAATAAACTATTCATTAAATAGTTGATGTTAGGACCGGGAGTGGTGGCTCATGCCTTTAATCCCAGCACTTTGGGAGGCCGAGGTGGGCAATTCATGAGGTCAGGAGATCGAGACCATCCTGGCCAACATGGTGAAACCCTGTCTCTACTAAAAATATGAAAAATAAGCTGGGCATGGTAGTGCACCCCTATAATCCCACCTACTCGGGAGTCTGAGGCAGGAGAATCGCTTGTACACAGGAGTCAGAGGTTGCAGTGAGCCGAGATCATGCCACTGCACTCCAGCCTGGTGACAAAACAAGACTGTCAAAAAAAAAAAAAGTTGATGTTAATTTTGTCTTTCATTTGTCTGTCTAGCAAGTAAACAGTAAATACGGAGTAAATACTGTTTTTTATTAGCAGTATTGTGCTCTCCTTAATGGTGATTAAATCATTACCTTTAGTTCAAAGTAAGTGCTAACATGCTAAGGTTATTTTGACAGCAAGCATATAGGGAAACTGAATGAAGGATGTGAATATTTCTATCTACCATTTAAAACAAAATATTTTTTGCTGCTTTTATTCCTTTATCTTTTTTGAATATTAGATTAAAAGCTCTTTAATATCATGGCCAAACATTTATTCAATTCATTATTTTAATTGCATTTTCTGTTAACCAATGAGACTTATTAATCACTTCTTTCTTTATAACTTATTGACCGCTCCATTTCGGTGGGTAGTTATATTTGACTATATTTTCTGTAAAAATAGCATATAAAGTGAAAAAATACTGTAATTGATTATAAATATAAATGTATTATATTGTTTTGTCAACAAGTTAATGTGTAACCCATCCAAGCTGAATTACCTGTTATGTGCAATAGGATGATGACAGGTCTGGCAAATGTAGAGAAATCTTAACTACATTTTATACTAATAATTTTTTTTTGTATTACCAAATTGAGAAAATATACTCATGACACTCTAACAATGAAGCAAAATTCTATTCAAGTTAAAAAAAATCACAGAGAAGGATTGTTTGCAATGAATTCATAATAATCTGAAAGCTTTGCAAAATTGGAAAGTAATAACAGTTATTATTTTCTAAATGTGTACCTTTCTTAATTTCCAGGACAGTAATCACCTTAAGTTGTGATATTATTCAGCATTCTGTCCTCAACTTCTAAACTTTTTCACCATATATGCTTTTCAGGTTGTTCAAGTCTGTTCAAATATGTCAACTGCCTATTTCCCAGCATGTGAAAAATAGTCTTTTTCCTTCAAATTGAAAGAAGTATATGTTGATAAGTTCTAGACTGTCATGCATATCCTAGTATTATACATGTTCCAGGAATAAATTTAAAATAAAATAGGGAGCAGAGGCAGTAGATATTGTGGGAATTCAAAGACATTCAGTTCAGCTAAAATTACTCTGAGAGTATAAAGCTGGAGTGTTAAACAGAATTCAAACCAGAGCTGTCACCTAAGGAATACTAGGGGCAATGGGAAGTTATTAATCTGGGGAAAAATAATCAAATGTAAATTTGGTGAGATTATTCTAAATTATAATGTAGAATTTGATTTTTTTACTTTTTTCTTCTTTTGAATAAATTTTCTAGTGTGTATTTGAGATTTACAGCATGATTTATGGGATGCATGTTGATAGTAAAATGGTTACTACAGTGAAGCAGATTAACATAGCTATCATCTCACATGTTTACTTTTCTTTTTGAGACAAGACACCTAAAATCTATGTATGGCATACTGGAAAGAGAGAAAAAATATCGCTTGAGTAATCAAGCTGTGGTTTAGTGTAGAGATATGGAAACAGGGCTTGAGCTAGATAGTTCGATAATTTCAGAAGATATTTAGGTAACAGACCAAATAGGTTAGAATGTTGTGGTGTTCAGATGTGTAAAGTAAGAAAAAAGAAAATTATGTTCAGATTCCTAAATTGGATAAATGGGGTATTAATCCAGGGCAACAGGAGTGGAAGAAGCACATTTAATGAAGAGGGAGATCAGCAGAGCTTCAAGCATACTGAATCTCTCAGATTGTAAATTATTAAAATCAAGATTTCCTTTAAATAATCCTAGTATGTGCATCTGAAGCATAGGAGAAAGTTCTGAAACGGCTATAGTTTTATAAAGCATCAGTTAAAAAGAAATATATATGAAATGATCAAGTTTTTTCATAAGATTGATTACAAAAAACACTAAAATATAAAGGCTGGATGGGGAAAGGAACACACAATGAGAAGCCAAAGGTCAACACAAAACATGGGAGAGTTCCAATTAGGAAGAAGTGGCAAGAAAGTGCTAAATAGGGTTGGACAGTCCAGTATGATGTGGTGTGAAAATGGTCCAGAAAATTAGAACTAAAGAGGCCTTGGTAGTCTTCACAAGAAGAGTTTCAATGGAGTTTAGTCATTGATGATGATATATATGGGACTGTACAGAGGCAATGGAAAAGTGAAGATAGTAATGCTAGATTCCACCTTGAAAATATTTGGCAGGAAAGTGGAAAGGACAAATGAATCTAAATAGGAGGAGTGAGACACAAGCAAGATTTGATTCATTGAAATATTATGGGGTTAAAGGGGCATATGGCTATCTTCCATTAACCCCTTCAGACCTAGTCAATGTCCAAGAAGTTACATTGTGTGACCTAGATTTTTCATGCTTTCTTTTGAGTTTGGCAAATGGGAGCCCCAATGTGAAATAAGAGGAAAGGAAGAGACAGACACAAATATGTTTATTACCTCATCTCCCTCTGTGGTTTGCCACAAGCTGGCTGTGCTCCTCCACTGATCAGCTCATCTTCTCTATGGCAGTGGTCTCCACACAGCTCCTCTGTCTTAGGTTCTAGTACCAGCTCCCCCACTCTGTCCCTGGGTGGCAGAAAAGACCCCATTCTCTTTCTAATGGTTTCCATATGCCCTGCCACATTTTGTAACTAGTCGCTCATTAAATTTCCCACATACTGCTGAGTTCAGTTGCATCATCTCATGGCTGCCAGGATCCAGTCACACTTAGTCATCTTAATGTATGCATAGGATGATGATAGAACAGCAGTAGAGACTAAATCTTCAGGAAGTAGAGAAGATAATTAGCAGAGAGGGCAATGGGATGTGGTATGATGATAATCAACTAATCTGGTGATAACATTAAATTTAAATGCCACCTTCAATATAAATGGATCATATATTTAAATGTAAAACATAAAATTATAAACCATTTAGAACAAAACATAAGAGAAATTCTTTGGAATTTACAGCTATTCACATAATTATTAGACTTGAAACAAAAACAGGATCCAGAAATGGAAAAATTAATAAATTAGACTTTGTCAAGATCAAGAGGGATGGATCTGTTGTTCTTTGGAATAAAGTAACCAAATACAAGGGATAGATGGAGATATAGGTTAGACTGGATGTTTCACTGGTAGAAATTTGAGGGAGTTATTTGATAGAATCCATGTTCTCTGGAACTTGGAGGTATGATTATATTCTGTCAATGACCAGAAAAAATAACGGTTTATGATTCAAGGAGAGTATATTAGTTTGTTCTCACAATGTTATAAAGAAGTATCTGAGACTGGGTAGTTTATAAAGAAAAGAGGTTTAATTGACTCATAGTTCTGCAGACTGTACCGGAGGCGTGGCTGCGGAAACCTCAGAAAACTTTCAATCATGGCAGAAGGGGAAGGAAGAGCAACTTCACATTGCATAGTAACAAGAGGGTGGCGGGAAGGTGACACATACTTTTAAATGACCAGATCTCCCATGAACTCAAAGTGAGAGCTCACTTATCACAAAGGGGATGGCCCAAGCCAGTTATGAGGCATCTGCCCCATTATAAAACACCTCCCACCAGGTCCCTCCCCAACATTGAGAATTCAACATGAGTTTGTGAGTTTGATATTGACAATACGAAACAGGAATTTACAATTACTGGCAAAAAGAAGTCCTCAAGTTGGAAGGAAAAAGAAAGTTCATAGAAGGATAGAATCATCACAATAATAAAGCCATAAAAAGACAAACAGTTATGGCAAAGTTCTAGTCCCTAATGCACCTGAGTCAAAAGCACTTCTACTCTCATGGTTTCTACTTGAGCTAATAAATTTCTTACTGTACCAGTGTTGATTTAACTGGGGTTCTTTCTTTTCTCTGAAGAAGTCTTACCTTATAAAAATGTATGCGCTATTCAAGTCCAGTTCGCATATTTCTTGACATCAGTCTTCATACTTGTGTGATTTTTCTCTATCAGTGCTCACTAGCTTAAGAGGAGTCACATAGAAGTAAAAAGTTGGAGTAGTCCAGGATTGAGGCAATACCGAGAAAATAATAGGTTATTTCTGTCAGTGAATAACAAGGAGAATGTAATCTCATCTCTTGAGTCTGAAATTGTATTGGTATAGAAAAAACTCTTGCTTAAGAGGAACAAAAGGAATACGATGCAATCATAATGAAGGTGTTTTAATGACGCAATAAGGTAAAAGTATATTCAATAAATACTATTAAGGAAAGTTTATAATAAAAAGGGGTAAGTTAGTTTGGGGTGCTATAATAAATCTACCATAGACTAAGTGGCTTATAAACAACAAAAGCGTATTTGTCATTGTTCTGGAGGCTGCAACGTCAAGAATCAACGTACCAAGCTTACATTGTCTAGTACTAACTCACTTCCTCATAGATGGTTACCTTCTCACTGTAATCTCACACGGCAGAGGGATGAAGAATCTCCTCTATAAGGACTGTAATCTCTTTTATAAGGACTCAAATTTCTTATAAACCTCTGAAATTCATTCATGAGATTTTCTCGCTCAGAATGTCATCATGCCCCAAAGACTCCATCTCCAAAACCTTCATACTGGAATTTAGGTTTCAACATATAAATCTGGGGCTAGGGAGTGTCACAAGCATTCATACTATAGCTGGATATAAAGGTAAGGTTTCGGAAGATTATCACAGTGGGAGATTTATTCATGAGAGAAGCACAGAGTTAAATGGAAATAAGTGATTTAGAAAATGTTGCACTGTGAAAATTGTATTTTGGCAAAGATCAGAGTGTTCAGAAATCTAAGATATTGTGGACTTAGGAGAGCACACATACAAAAAAGAAAACAGTAATCCTGGAGGCTTCTGGCACTGGTGGAATAATATCAGACAAACCATTCTTCAGATGACAAATTTAAACTCTAAACAAATTATAAAAATAACTGTTTTAAGGCGCTAAAGAGTTACCAGAGCAGGCAGAAATAAAAAAGAAGTTAAGCTTTGAAAGAAAGAAACTCTGCTGGATAAAATGTGCATTTCTATTGCTTTTCAACTGAAGGTTACCTTCAATCTGATCTGTATGGGCAGTGAAAACAATAGGAGAAAGCTGCAATTTTATGTGTACGAAGAGTCACAGGACAATTTGAGGCTCCCAGAGTGGTAAAAAAGTGAAGGGGTTGGGGAATTCAAGAAAAGAAGGACACTGCATAAGGAAGAATAACAAAATATAAATTGCACATGTCCTTTGTTAATGCCTGAATGACACACATGTATGGAACCTCAGTTTTCCCAGTGAAAGCAACCACTGAAAGTATGAAGAGCTGAATGGTTGTGGTTGCTTCCAAACACAGTAAGATGGAATTTGGCATTTGAGTTCAGCCTTGTTAACATCTTTTTATAATAAATGACATAATTACTTGAAGGAAGAAAACAGAATCCAGAGACAATGCAACATATCAGCACAATGTCAAGAATATAATTACTACTAGAGAGACTTCATCCTCAGAATATTTTTACTGTAGTAATACTACTAGAAGAAAAAAATGGGGAAAATGTCCACAAGATTGGATTGGGCAAGGATATTTTGTGTTTAAGTCCAAAAGCACAGGCAACAAAGGCAAAATTAGACAAATGGGATGAAATCAAGGTAAAAAGCGTCTGCACAGCAAAGCAAACAAGAAAATGAAGACAACCTACAAAAAGGAAAAGATTATTTTCAAACCACACATATGAAAAGAATTTAATATCCAAAAACACATCTGTAAACGAAAACGCACAACCTGGTTGAAAAATGGGCAAAGGACGTAAACAGACATTTCTCAAAAGCAGACGTAAAAATGCCAAATGGTTACATTTAAAAATGCTCAGTATCACTAAACATGAGGGAAATACAAGTATAAAATGTACAATGAAATATCACTTAACTTCTCTTAGAATGGCTTTTATTATGAAAAGGTGAAAAATAGTAAGTGTTGGTGAGGATGCAGAAAAAAGGGAACTTATACATTGTGGGAATGTAAATTAGTAAAACCATTATGAAAACTGTTACAGAGACTCCTTGAAAAACTAAAAATAGAGCTACCATATAGACAAGTAATCCCATTTCTGTATATATATCCAAAGGATATGAAATCTGTATGTTGAAGGGATATTTGAATGCCCACATGATTGCAACATTATTCTCAATAGTCAAGATAAAGAATCAACCTAAGTGTCTATCAGTGGAAGAATGGATAAAGAAAAGGTCATATATATGCATAATGAAATACTTTTTAAAAAGAACTTCTGTGACAACTTTGATTAACCTATAGGGAGAACACTATGTTAAATAAAATAATCCAGGCACAGAAAAAAAAGTACCAAATGATCTCACTTACATGTGAAATCTAAAGAAGTTAAACTCGTAGTAGCAGACAGCAGAATAATGCTTACTAGAGACTGAAGGAGGGGCACAGGAGGGAATTAGGAATTGTTGATAAAAGGGTACAAAGCTTCAAAGAGGCATAAGATTTGAAGTCTGTTGCACAGTAGTGTAACTACAGTCAATGATAAAGTACTTTAGATTGCCATTAACATAATCCATTGAGTTCATCTTACTGTTACACATAAATATTAAAATGTTACATCAGTAGAGTTCCATTTACCTCCTTTGCTCTACTATTGTCATATTTATTACACTTACATTACTTATAAGTGCCACAATTCACCATTATAAAATTGGCTTTAAACAGTTGCTACATGTATATATTTCAAAATAAGAGTGAGTTTCAAATTTATCCCCATAACAGTGATAGATAAGTAATAGATATATTAATTAGCTCAGTTTAATAATTGAACTTTGTATATATACCAAAACATCACATTGTACCTCATAATGTATACAATTATGATTTAATAATTTAAAATCACAGTAATTTTTTTTACTCTTTAGCAGATGTTTGTTTATTTACAAGAACTACAGTGGGAAAATTAAATAGAAACAGCAATAGCAACCATTCATTGAACATTCACTGTATGCCAAATGCTCTATTAATCTGTTTATCACATGTAATCCTCCCAGCAATTTTATGAGGTAGAAATGTCTATCTCCATTTGGTAAAGGGGCAAACCAGCTAAGGATAGAAAGAATAGAGACTGGCTACAGACAACAGAATTGGCCCTGGATATGTCTGACTTACAACGTATGGTTTTGATCATAGCAATATATGACTTCATTAAGTTATCCTCTACAACAAAAAGCCATTTTTCCCATGGTAATAACTAAACACAAAATATAAAACATAGTGACTTCCTTGGCCCACAAACAGTTAATTTTTAGTGATATAAATAATCTAAAGCAATTTAAATCTGTTTCATCTTTTGAAAAGTTCCTTATCTTTAATATGTTGTTATATACTATTAAATGGGTACAAAATATATTATTCAGGTCAAGGAATACAGCTTGAAATAAAAATGTACCTTGGTGACACTAGCTCTCAGATGGGACTTCATTTGGAAACACACTGGAGTCTACTTGAAAAGCCCTGAAATTCTGTATCCGGTATAACCATTCTTAGCGTTAGAGTGATGTCTCAGTCCTTTTCCAATGCCTGCTGTATTCTTGTATTTGCATCACAGCATTTTTTTTTGTTCCAATTTTAACTATTATATAATATTAGATTCCTGAAAAGCTGTCTGGTTGCTATGGGTGGGGCTTTTTTTTTAATTTTTTTTAATTGCATTTTAGGTTTTGGGGTACATGTGAAGAACATGCAAGATTGTTGTATAGGTACACACATGGCCGTGTGGCTTAATGCCTTCCTCCCCATCACCTGTATCTGGCATTTCTCCCCATGTTATCCCTCCCCAACTCCCTACCGCTTGCTGTCCCTCCCCTAGATCCACCCCCACAGACCCCAGTGTGTGATGCTCCCCTCCCTGTGTCCATGTTTATTCATTGTTCAATACCCACCTATGAGTGAGAACATGCGGTGTTTGATTTTCTGTTCTGTCAGTTTGCTGAGAATGATGGTTTCTAGGTTCATCCATGTCCCTACAAAGGACACCAACTTATCGTTTTTTATGGCTGCATAGTATTCCATGGTGTATATGTGCCCCATTTTCCCTGTCCAGTCTATCATCGATGGGCATTTGGGTTAGTTCCAAGTCTTAGCTATTGTAAACAGTGCTGCAGTGAACATTTGTGTGCATGTGTCCTTATAGTAGAATGATTTATAATCCTTTGGATATATACCCAGTAATGAGATTGCTGGGTCAAATGGAATTTCTATTTCTAAGTCCTTGAGGAATCGCCACACCATCTTCCTCAGTGGTAGATCTAATTTGCACTCCCACCAACAGTGTAAAAAAATCACAGTAATTTTAAAATGAATAAAATCAAAAGATATCACCAGGCCATCCCATTCCTATAAAATCAGAAATTGAATTTTAACAAGACTCTCAGGTAATTTACTACAAGTTCAGGTAATCTACATAACCATAGTTGAGGCCACTGCTTCTCAACAGAAATAAATTATAATATCAGCCAAATGGGTAGTTTTAAAGTGTCTCATAAACACATTTAAAATACTTTTAACAAAATACGTGCTAAGCTAAATAAAAACTTAAAGGAAGTTCTTCAGCCTGAAAGGGAAATAGCACCAAGTGGAAACTTAAATTTCTAGAAAGACACGAAGTCTTTGAAAATGAAAAATATGTAGGTAACTACACTAGCCTATACAAAATTTATATCTCTTAATCTTTTAAAACACATGTAACTGTTTAAGACAAATTTTATAATGCCGAATTATGAATTTATAAATGACATAAGCATAAAAATGACAATAGTATAGCAAATGGGATAAATGGAACCATAGTGGTGTAAAATTCTTACATATTGCAAAGTAAATGGATTATGCAAATGACATTCCAAAGAGCAACAAGTAAAAAATAATGTAAAAAGGGATGGCTATACCAATGAAATTATAAAAATATTTAACCGAAAATAAAACAGAAATAAAATGAAAGCAAGAAAATTACAACAAAAAATAATAGGCCAAATTAAAAACAGAAGCAAATGTGGACATACATTAAATGATCAAAGTAATTACGTTAAATGTCAGTGAACTAGACAAAAATTCTAACTGAGGTACAGATTGTTCATCTGGATAAAAAAAATCAAGGCTCAACTTTATTCAGTCTAAAAGAAATATATATTTATAAAGACATAGATACGTTGTAAGAAAGACAGATACACTATTCAAAAAGGAAGCATAAAAATGTGATGATCTCTATTCATATTAGAACAAATAGATTCCAGACCAGAAGTAAAAATGATTATCATATTACTGAAAGGGTCAGTTCATCAGTAACTCCAGTCCACAAAATATGGGGCAGCAGAACCATGCATTCATTCATGGGGATTATGCAGATTCATGAGGAATAATAATAGGTTTTAATTTGTTATTTTAAGACTCTAAGTCGGTTGTTACACAGATCAAGATATTTAAAACGAAAATTAGTACCTAGAACTTAGATGCTATCATAAATAAAACACAGTTTTGTGGTATTGGGACTATTTTAGAAAAAGGTTGCAAGAACAGTGAGAAAATTTTAGTGATGTCTACAAGATCAGTGAGGAAATGTGTTCTACAGCTGGAGAAATGGAAACCATATTATATATTGACCAAATGCTGAGACCATTATTGTTTGTGCCAGTATGAATGATAGAAAATATACAGCGTGACCTTATTGACTAGGCTAAGATTTCAGGACAAAATGTGGAAGTTACCAAATAGCTTCATATACTGGCCTATGATAAAACAGGAGAGAAGAGATGAGTTAACGATGAGACTGTTTTTAACCAAAATTTAGAAAAAATATTTTTAACTCAGGAGTACTATGTTAGAAAATAAATAAGATTCTTATTTTCAGACTTCCAGCTGGTAAAAAATTTTCAAAATAGACTCAGAGCCATTATTGAATCCAGGACATAACCAGCAAAAGTAGGGTTCAGGTCAAGATCGAGGGTGCATGGTTTTTCAACCCGTTGTTGGGAACCAGAATTATTTAAGGCAGAGGAATGTAAGACCCCTTATGTAGATAAATATATTTTTAAATCCTAAGGACATATCTTAACTTTCATCTCAAGGTAGAGAAGAGGTAATTCAGAGAGACTTGTGTGTTTGACAAGAAGCTGGCTAAGAAAATTATTCACCTGCAACACCAGCCATTACTTATGGCTTGCAGAGGAAGGTCACAGAACTCTGGACTGGTCGCTGCTATATACCTTTCTTCTTCTTCTCCTTTTTTTTCCCCAAAATGTTTGTCTATTGTAGTATTTCTGTGTCTCTTTAACTTTGGACATTGAGAATATAGATGGGCAGATAACTTGTCTTAAATTCGTAAGTTTCTGAATCAAGAAAAACTGTGCCCAAAAGTGAAAACAGAGAAACTGTGGTAAAGTAGCCTCATCTACAATCTACATGTGGAGTTAATGTACGTAATGCTTTTCTAGATTTTAAGTGAATTCCAATGTGATGAGACATTTAGGTAGAAAAGAGCATAATTTTCTTCTTGGACATGTCGGTTGTAAAGGCCAGAGACTGAGCTGTGGTACACAATATCTAAAAACGACCGCTTATCATCCCTCTTCATCAGCTGGGATTGGCCAAACATTCTTCTGTCCATTTAGTTTCCCATATTACTAGCTTAGGCTTCCTTACAACTTGGCAACCTAAGGATAATAAAATGTTTTTAGAGCCTTAGTTCTAAGCTAGAAATGACCGTGGGTTTCCAGGAGACATTTGGCAAACCCTAGAGACATATTTGGTTGTCAGGACTGGAGGAATACAAGAGGCATCAAGTAAGTATAATATGTGCTGAATTTTTCCTCAAAAAATTCAAATTGTAAAGTTCTAACCCTCATTGGGGTCATATCACAGTGTAGTGTTATTTGCAAATAAAGTCATCTCAAATATATTAGTTAAGGTGAAGTCATGCTTGAGTAGGATAGGTTTCTAATCTAGTATGACTGATGTCCTTATCAAAAAGGAAAATGTAGGCATAGACACACAAGGAGACCATTGGGGTGATGCTTCTACAAGCCATTGAATGACAGACATTATCAGCAAAGCACTGGAAAATATGGGAGAAACATGGAAGAGATTCTGTCTCATAGTTCTCAGAAGGAATCAATTTTGCCAAGACCTTAATTTTAGACATCTAGCTTTTATAGCTGTGAGACAATACATTTTTGTTGTTTTCATCATCCATTTTGTAGTGCAGCCTCACAAATACAAAGTAGAGGTCAAGGATTCTGTGTACATCTTAGAATGAATAACAAAGTCTCATACAACTAAAAATTACCTGATGAAAGTGTCATTAATGGTGAAGTTAAAACCTGGTAAGGAGCAACTATTTCAGGAGGAGGGAATCAGAAAGTACAAGTCTCTTAAGATCCATGGTTCAAAATTGGCAAAGTAACACTGTTGCAAGATTCTATCATGCCAACATTTCAGAGTCCATCCAGATTCAAAAATGGGATAATATATATTTAATTTATGTTTCCTTTTTTGTCTATTCATTTATTTTTCACTGTACTCTGCTATCTAGCAGTGATTATTTCTATTCCACTTAAATGCAAAATACACCCTTTTGTTCTAAGACACCAAAAGTTGTCCTCCATCATAACATAAGACTTTGGTTCAGATTATAAATTAAATTTCCTAAAAACTCTTTTTAGAAAAACTGCAAAAGCAGAAAATACTTAGGGTTAATGTTCTTAAAAACAGCATAATGTGCAGAAAACTACAAATCATTGCTAAAGGAAAGTAAATATATATAAGAATGGCATAATATAATTGCATGATATAATGGAAGAATGAATATGGTTAATATAATTCAAGGATTCAGTGTAATCCCTCTTCTAATGCAAGTAGTGTTTTTTAAATTGATATGTGTTTTAAAATACAGAAATGTATAAATATGCAATGGCCAAGAAATCTATTAATTACAATAAAAAGTTTGGAGAAATTATACCATCTGATTTTACAACTTAATATCAAGAAAGTGTTTTACTCAAAAAATAAAAAGACCGTTTGATCAATGAAAGTGAAAAATTTCAGAAGTAGATCCACACTTACACAATTAAGTTTTCAACCAAGTATCCAAAGCAATTCAATAAGAAAATAAATCTTTTCAAAAATGATAGTGGAACTAGTAGATATTCCTATGGGAAAAATGACATTAACTTCTACCTCACATCATACACAAAGACACTAATTCTAGATGATCATCAGTCTCTGTAATAAAAACCTAATAAGCAGCTAGTGCCTAGTGACATGTGTGTACAATGGACTATTACTCAGTGAGGGAAGAATCGAATGACTGACATAAGACTCTCTCAGATATTATGCTGACCTAAAGAAGATAGACACAAGAAAAGGC
The DNA here is from genome assembly GCA_963573385.1 of Cacajao melanocephalus. NCBI lineage: Eukaryota > Metazoa > Chordata > Mammalia > Primates > Pitheciidae > Cacajao > Cacajao melanocephalus. The sequence continues at coordinate 172,994 of CAUYLG010049533.1, read as the reverse complement.
ACCTACTGTAAGATTTCATTTATTATTTCAAAAATAAGAAACAACATTAGAAAAGTTGTTACTTCAAGGAACATGGTTGATTGAGAAGGGAACAGAAGAAATTTTTTGTTGATGAAAATTTATCTTTAAAAAATTTGTTTTAAAAGTGCATTTAAAAACCCATCTAGTGTACATATGTTTAAGATTATGTACTTATATGTACATTTTAGCAAAGAACAGGATGATAAATTGTTTTTTATTAGTTTTGCTCTCTACATTGGTTTTGTTTATCAATTCTAAACCCTTCTGCTATGCATTCTTGCCTTGAGCAAATTTATAGATACAGTTGAAAATAATGGAATCTAGGTTTCTCACTGTTGGAGAAGGAGTTACTGATAAGGAAGGGAGAATTTAAAGGCACCCTGAGGTATTGTTTATAAATTGGAGATATGAATATAAACTCAGATTTTTTAATAAAGAGGCATAGAAACATAAATATAAATAAATGTATATATATATATATATATATATGTACGTGGATGTTTTTACATACGATAATAGTATATTTCTAACACTTTGGATGTTTGGATAAGATTGTATAGCGTTAACCTTTGAACAATGTGAGATTTAAGGTTGATGAAACTGCACAGTCAAAAATTTATAAATTTGACTCCTTAAATCTTAATGACTAATGACAGACTTTTGACTGGGAGTCTTACAGATAACATTAACAGTTGATTAACACATATGTATTTTGTATTTTATAGGTACATATATATATATACATACATATATATATATATATTCTTACAATAAAGTAAGCTAAAGAAAAGGCATACATTAAGAAAATCATAAGGAAGATAAAATAAATTTACTTTTTATGAAGTGAATGTAAATTATTATAAAGGTCTTTTCTCTTTCTAATTTTTAGATTCAGGAGGTATACATGCAGGTATATAATATGGGAAAATTGTGTGTCATGGAGGTTTGGTGTACAGATGATTTCATCACTGAGGCAATAAACTTAGTACCTGATAGGTAGTATTTTGATCTTTGCCCTTCTCCCACCCTTGACCTTCAAGTAGGTCCTGGTATCTTTTATTCCCTTATTTGGCGTCTGTGTGTACTCAATGCTTATCTCCCACTTATAAGTAAGAATGTTCAGTATTTGGTTTTCTGTTCTTACATTAATTCCATTAGGATAATGGCCTCCAGCTCCATTCATATTGCTACAAGGAATATGATCTCATTCTATTTTATGGCGGCATGATATTCCATGGTATATATGTGCCGCATTTTCTTTATTCAGCCCACCGTTGATGGACATTTAGATTGATTCCATGACTTTCTTATTGGGAAGAGTGCTGCAGTGAACATACATGTGCATGCATCTTTATGGTAGAACAATTTATATTCCTTTGGGTATATACCTAGCAGTGTGATTGCTAGGTCAAATGGTAATTCTGTTTTAAGTTCTTTGAGAAATCTCCAAACTGCTTTCAACTGTGGCCGGACTAACTTACATTCCCACCAGCCGTGTATACATGTTTCCGTTTCTCCACAACCTAACCAGCATCTGTTACTTGTACTTTTAATGATAGCCATTGTGACTGGTATGAAATAGTAACTCATTGTGGTTTTGATTTGCATTTTTCTAAAGAATAGTGATGTTGAACTTCTTTTATAGACTTGGCCATGTGTATGCCTTTTGAAAAATGTTCATGTCTTTTGCCCATTTTTCAGTGGGGTTGTTTGTTTCTTCCTTGCTTCTTCGTTTAAGTTTCTTAAAGATTCTGGATATTAGACATTTGTCAGGTGCATAATTTGCAAGTATTTACTACCATTTTTTAGAATATCTGTTTATTTCATTGATAGTTTCCTCTTTAATTAGATGTCATTTGTCAATTTTTGGTTTGGTTGCAGTTGCTTTTGGCATCATCATAAAAATATTTTCCAGGGCCTGTTTTTAGAATATTTCCTAGTTATTTTTCCTAGGGTTTTCATAGTTTTAGGTAATATATTTATGTGTTTAATACATCTTGAGTTGATTTTTGTATATTGTGAAAGGAAAGGGGTCAAGTTTAAATCTTCTGCATTTAGCTGGTCAGTTATCTTAGCACCAAATGATTGAATAGGGAGTCTTTTCTTCATTACTTGTTTTTCTTTACTTTGTTGAAGATGAGGTAGTGGTAGGTGTGCAGCTCTGTCTCTGGTTTCTCTATTCTTTTCTGTTGGTCTGTGTGTGTATTATTGTACCAGTGCCATGCTGCTTTGGTTAATGTAGCCTTGTTGAATGTTTCAGCTTCTGATATGGTGATGCCTCTGGCTTTATTCTTTGTACTAAGGATTGCTTTGGCTATCCAGGCTCTTTTTTGGTTCTATATAAACCATTAATAATTTATCATAGAAACAACAAAAAAAAGAAAAATTCAGGCCAATATCTCTGACAAACATAGATTCAAAAATAACAAAGTATTAGCAAACCCAATTTAGTAGCACATCAAAGAGCTAATCTGCCACATTTAAGTAGGCTGTATTCCTGGATGTATGGTTGGTTCAACATGTAAATTATTAGTAATTTATGTGGAACCAAAAGGGGCCTGGGTAGCCTAAGCAATTCTGTGAAAAATGTCATTGCTAGTTTGGCAGAAAGAGCATTGGAATCTGTTAATTGCTCTTGTCACTATGGTCATTTTAACAATAATGATTCTTTCAATTCATGAGCATGGAATGTTTTTCCATTTGTGTGTGTCATTTCTGATATCTTTGAGCAGTGTTTTGTAATTGTCATTGTATAGATTTTTCACAACCCTGTTTAGCTGTATTCCTAGTTTGTGTGGATGTGTGTGGCTTTTGTGAACGCAGTTGCATTCTTGATTTGGTTCTCCGTTTGGATACCATTGTTGTATAAAAATACTACTGATTTTTATACATTGATTTTATATCCTGAAACTTTGCTGAAGTTGTTTATCAGATCTAGGAGTTTTTTGGTAAAGACTTTGAGATTTTCTAGATATACAATCCTATCAGCTGCAAAGGCAGATAGAGTAGGACTTCTTCTCTTCCTGTTTAAATGCCTTTTATGTCCTTCTCTTGCCTGATTGCTCTGGCTAGGACTTCCAGTTCTATCTTCAATATGAATTCTGAGTGTGGGTGTCTTTGTCTTGTTCTGGTTGTCAAAAGGAATGCTTCCAGCTTTTGCCTGTTCAGTATGATGTTGGTTGTGCATTTGTCATAGTTAGATCTTATTATTTTGAAGTATGTTCCTTCAGTGCCTAGTGTGTTGAGGGTTTTAAACATGGAATGATGAGTGTTACTGAAAGCCTTTTCTGTGTCTGTTGAGATGATCATGTGAGTTTTGTTTATATGAGAAATTCCATTTATTGATTGGCATATGTTGAACAAACCATGCATTTTAGGAATATGGCCTACCTAAATGTAGTGGATTAGCTCTTCGATGTGCTACTAAATTGGGTTTGCTAATACTTTGTTAAGTATTTTTGAATCTATGTCAGAGATATTGGCCTGTATTTTTGTTGTTGTTGTTGTTTCTCCGTCAGGTATTGGTATGAGAATAATGCTGGCCTCATAAAATGAGATAGGAAGGGGTCCTTTCTCCTCCATTTTTTGGAATAGTTTCACTAGGAATTGTAGCAGCTAGTGTTAGCGTATTCTTGTATTACTATAAGAATCTGTAAAGAAGTAATTTATAAAGAAGAAAAGTTTAATTGACTCATGGTTGTGCATGATTAACAGAAAGCATGATACTGGCACCTGCTCAACTTTAAGGAGGCCTCAGAAATCTTAAAATTATGGAAGAAATGGCAAAAGCAGGAGCAAACAATCTAGAGAGTCAGGGGGAGGTGCCAAACACTTTTAAATGTGTTACATAACTCACTTACTATAGTAAAGACAAAACAGGCCTTGAGGGATCTGCTCCCATGATCCAAACACCTTTCACCAGGGCCTATTTTTGGAATTGGGGATTGCCATTCAACCTGAGATTTGGGTGTGGACAAATATCCATACTATATCATTCTACCTCTGGTCCCTCCCAAATCTCTTGTCCTTCTCGCATTGAAAAATACAATCATACTTTCCCAATAATCTCACAAGGAATTAATTCACTTCATTACTAATTCAAAATACAAAGTTTCATCTCAGACAAGGCAAGTGCCTTCTATATAAGATCCTGTAAAATGATTTTTTAAAAAACTAGTTATTTGCTTCCAAGATAAAATGGAGGTATAGGAATTGGGTAAACATTCCTGTTCCAAAAGGGAGAAATTAGCCAAAAGAAAGGGGCTACAGGCCCACATTGAGCACCAGTATGTAGGGAATCCATGAGTCCCACACATTGGCGTGCCGGAAGGTAGGAACCCATGACTCCCACGTTGGGCACCAGAATGTAGGGAGCCAGCCCTACATCATCTGTGGGTACCCCGAGTTCAGTAGTGACAAAGGAATGAGAAAAAGACTGATTAAGAGAAAAAGTGGGACCAGGGGGCCATCACTTTATTACCCTGGAGGAAACAGTGAAGGCTCCGAGCTCTGATCACCACACTATTTATTGATTATATTCACTTTGATCTATAGGGTAGGGGTGGAGTGGTGGTGGGGTGAATCAATGAATGAGAAGTAAATCAGTGGCCGGAACTCATGTATCATTCAAAGGACTGATATCAGTGACAGTTTGGAAGTTTCACAAAACAAGAACATGTGTTATCTTTAACTTATTATCTATATATAGCTGATGGAACAGGGGCCTTAAAAGGAGGCTTCAAGTCTGGCTATGTCATAGTGCTATGAAGGGGGTTTACGTCCTTGAGCACAATATTTATGGTAACAGAGTGAGGTCACCCTGCACCGGAACATGAGGCATGATGAGGCCTTCCTCCTCAGAGACCTCTTGCAGCTTTCCGCAGTTTGTTGTTCCTTGTTTATATGTTACTTATAACAAATGTATGTATTTCTTTCAAAGAAAAAACAAAACCTGAATTTGAATCAAAAGTTGACTTCAGATAAACCAAAACTGAAGAGCATTTTGCAAAATTACTAGACTATTATGTGCAGACTATCCAAGTCCAGATGCTAAAAATCTGCTCACAGTGATTTTTATGTATTCAATATGTTATTATTACCTATAATGTATACAATACATTATTATTATCTAGTGTTGGTTTTTGTAATTGTACTATGATTACGTAAGAAATAACATTGTTCGTAGAAAATACATGCTGCAGTAATTAAGGATAAAGGTTCAAAATATTTTCACCTTCCTCTAAATGGTTCGCAAAAAGAGGTGTATATGATATAGATAATATACTATATATTATTCCAGAAATTTATATAATACAGATAAGTAAGGCAAATATTGCAAAATATCCCAACACATTTTGGGACTCTGAGTAAAGTATTGGAATTTCTTGCATGATTTCAATTTGTTTGTAAGCTTTAAGCTATGTAAAAATAAAAGGTTAACAGAAACTGATGTTAGTACTCCATGGTGAGCACTGCACACCCGTTAGTAAGACAAAAATTAAATAAACACAAAACAAATGACAATAGTAAATGCTGGTGATGCAGAACAACTCCAGCTGTCATCATTGATGGTGGGAATGCAGGATAGTAAAGTAAACTTGAGAGAGTAATCTGGCATAATAATTTACTATGAATTAAACATTCACTTACCATACAATTCAGCAGTCAAGTATTTACTCAAGTGAAATAAAGATTTTGTTAACCTAAAAACCTATATCAAAATGTTTATAGGGTACATTTATACATATTCACCTTTATACATATTCACCAATAAATGGAAACAAACAACATGCTTTACAGCAGGTGAATGGATAACTTCTGGTACATAAATACAATGATACACCATTTGGCACTAAAATGGAACAAGTTGATTAATACAGTACTGATGAGTCTTAAGTGCATTTTCTTATGTGAAAGAAGCCATAACAAAAGATACGTATTGCATGATTCCACTTATACAGCATTCAGGAAAATGCAGAACTAAATATCAGGACTAAAACAGATCAATGGTTGACAGTAGGTTGAGATTGGAATTGTTTTTAACAAGACAGTCAAGAGAGTGTTCAGAATGCTGTAATTGTTTAATGCCGTCTTGTGGTGGTATATACATTTGTCAAAATCAATAGAACTCTACCCTAAAGAGTAACTTATTGTACACAAATTAAAAATAACTACCAGGATGTTTGAGGGTCCAGTAACAGAATGCAGACTGTCACACATAAGTCCAACTTTATTAGAAGTCAGATTTATTAGAAAAGTTCATTAGAACTAGGTCATTAGAAAAGTGTGACGTTAGAAAAGTAAGACATCACTAAATGATGTGGAAAGAGAAGGAACTATCTATGTAACTTGAGAAACAGAGGTTTGATTGACTAAGGTAAAAGCTAAAATAACTGCACATAAACACCATAGTCTTTGTTTGAGGTAAATTTATTTCTTACATAAGAAAAGATGTGCAACTCTGCAGTTACTTTACATGTAAAAGTAGAGTTCATCATGTAAGTAAATGAATTATAAATAATGGTAGCCAAGCTTCTAACGGTCAGAAAAACACGTTACAAATAGGTAAGAGGAAAACGGTAGAACAAACCATGTGGGGATGGATTAGAGTCAGAGACACCTGAATCTTTACTTGTTTTTTGACAGTATTTTCCAAAATACTAGGTAGACTTTGGACTGTGCTCTTTTAATGGACCTTCTGATACACGGAGGCAACACAGCCCCATATAATATCTCCTGCCTATTTGTAGCCCATTCTTCTGCACATAAATGCCTTACTACATGTTTGTCTTGTGTCATACCCCTGGTCTTTTTCTCATGAGTCCCTTTGGCCTGGGATACATTTCCTTCCTATCACTTTTACGCTTCTGTTAAGAGAGTTCAGAATTTAACAATTAACAACTCTAGTTGTTCAATTCTAAACAGCCTTTTCATTTAGTTATTTATTTTCTGGAGAATGCCTACAGTGGAGTTCTAGCCTACAGTATTTAGAGCACCTGAATTAATTACATTTCCCTAATAATAACCCTGTTTCATTTATTAAACCAAAAGTGGATAAAGTTAATATAAACCATGTCATATTAGAAAACCTATGTAAAGATTTCATTAATAATTGAAGTATTTTTCAATATGCAATAGAGGGACTAAGGAATTACTAGAGGTTCATAGAAAAATAACTGATGAAGAATTCGAGACACTAACACAGAATTGAATAAAAAAATACATATAGCAATTTAGAGTACTTTCAGACAGTTTAACTGTTAGGAATTGTGTATTTATGGACTAAGTTTTAAAATAAGCCCTATCTATGAGTGATTCACTATATTAATCTTGAGAAACTTGTATGGAAGTTTCTCTGCCCTGGGGATATTTTTATAATGGCCCTCCTTTGTATCCCAGTGTACCGTCTAAAGAACTTCATTAAAACATGTAGGAAAATGTTGCACGTATACACCATGGAATACTATGCAGCCATAAGAAATGATGAGTTTGTGTCCTTTGTAGGGACATGGATGAATCTGGAAATCATCATTCACAGCAAACTGACACAAGAACAGAAAATCAAACACTGCATGTTCTCACTCATAGGCAGGTGTTGAACAATGAGAACACATGGACACAGGGAGGGGAGCATAATACACTGGGGTCTGTTTTGGTCAGGGGGCAAGGGAGGGACAGCGGGGTGGGGTGGGGAGGTCAGGGAGTGATAACATGGGGAGAAATGCCAGATGTGGATGATGGGGGGATGGAGGCAGCAAACCACATTGCCATGTGTATACCTACACAGTAATCCTGCATGATCTGCACGTGTACCCTAAAACCTAAAGTACAATAAAAAAAATTATCTTCCAATGTATGCTTTAAAAATACAAAAAAACCCTCATGTATTTCACTCACTGACAGACATCTATTATCTAAAATACAAGATTCATGAAGCAAGAGACTGTTTTGTTTTTCTTTTCTTTTCTTTTTTTTTTTGAGATGGAGTCTTACTCTGTTGCCGAGGCTGGAGTGCAATGGGACAATCTCAGATCACTGTAATCTCTGCCTCTCAGGTTCAAGCAATTCTCATGCCTCAGCCTCCCAAGTAGCTGGGATAAATGCATAGCTCTGCCAGAGTACAAATCTTACACCATGTTTCCTTACAGTGTATTTACTGGATAAGTATCTTATGTTTTTTTATACTTGAATAACATATATTCTCTAATGCATAAATGCAAATTAAATATATTAGAAAACCAGAGTTAAACATTTAGCATATCTAAAAGGATTCAGATTTATAAATTCACTAAAATCCATTTGTTTAAAATCAATTCATTTTTGTTACTGCAGAGATTTTAGTAGACATGATACATGCTTTTTTTCTATGTTGTTTTAAATGGGTGATAGGCAGTTGCTTCATTTTTGACATTAGATGATTTAAGTGTTTAATGGATTTGAGAGAAGTCAGAACTCATAAAATCTGCTATAGCTAAGTATAGTTTATCAACTGTACACTTTTGTGGGTAATGCATATTGATTTTCAATTTTATGATAGGTACAAATATACTCTGTAAAGTCTGTTGAATAATCTGTAAAATATTCAGAAGAGCACTTTTCTTGGAAATTTAAATGTGAATTAGCATTTCTCAAAATATAGCAATGTTTTTCATACATAAGAAGAGTTTCATTATATGAGAATATGGTAGAGGAATTTATCTGCTTCTATTTGATTCAATTTTTGGCTTTTACCTAAATTCACTACCCATAATCACCCTCGTTGAGGATTTATGATATGAAATTGCTGAAACTAATCATTTGAGTGATGATAGTCGTCCGTGAAAGCTTAGAGGTATAGCTGACCTTTTTCAAGGTTATTTTAAAAAATCATTTTGAAGCACTTTCAAACAATAGCAAATGTTAGTTCCTAGAACATAATATTTGGGATTTTTTTTATAGCTACATGAATATATTGCTTGCAAAGAATCTGAAGAATTAATGTAATCATATTAATCAAAACATTATTTTCAACTTTTGGCAACTTAGTGATTGAATAAAAAGCAAAAATGAAATTGAATTTATATGAAAATGCCTACCATGTCTTTTAGTTAAAAAGAAATACAATTTTGAAGAAGTAAAGAGCATTCATGAAGCATGAATTTTGAAAAACTGAAGCACGTGGGCATTCTGAAGAACACTCAGCCCTGTACTGAGGTTGAATTCACAGACTCAGGGCCTGGAGAGAAACTTGGCTACCCACACACCTCGCCCTGCATCTGCATTTCCTCTGGGAAGAATGGGGATGATAATAACACCTACTAAGGTTCTCTGTGAGGGTAAATTGACTTGGCTATAGAAATCACTTAAAATAGAAACTGGGGTATTTTAAGTTGTAAGGTACTGCTGTTTTTATGAATATTACCTAAATCATGTCATTGCTATGAATACTGCTTAAATCATGTGGGCCCGCCTTAGTGAATGAAATCTCCCTACGTGTGTGAACAACAGCTACATTTTCATTGCATTGCTATATGTATTTACAGCAGTAGAAGTTTACAGAAGCTACAGAGTTACATGAATTACAATTTTCCAAAGTTAAAGTTAGTTTTGTAAAATGTGATGATAAAATAAGACCACCCAGAAGATTGAGCTTTGCTCTTTTTCTGTAGAAAAGCGCTGTGGCATGTAGTAGGAGACTCCATCTTGACTAGTATGTTCTATTTTCCAAACTTTTACCCTCATCAGCCATTTTTTACTTGAAAACATTTAATTTATTCTACTGCTATATATGATGTTTAACCTAGAATTTGAATTCAAATGTCTTCTCTCAAAAGAAAACATTTTGAAGATGTTAACCCTGTCAGTGGAATGAAGATGTTAGAGTAGGCAGATAGATATGAACAGGATGGAGATCCCGGAGAAAAAGGGAGGTCTGGAAAATCTCTCACCCCAGAGATCACCCAAGACATGGATGCTAGAGAGGATGGGAAATACCTAGGCAGAAAAATACACTCCTTAAGACTGCCAGTAATCACTCACTCTGCAGTTAATCTATCAGAATATAGCTAGATGCATGCTGATGAGGGTGAAAAAGGAGAAAAGAAATTTCTCAGATAGGCAGGCACAAAAGTGTAGATCTGACTGCTATGCAACCTTCCTGGGGTGGCAGTAATGAGCAGTGCAGCCATTAGGTAAAATCCATATCCAACATGGGGCCCACACATGAGCACAAACTAATAGTAAGGGAGGGTCCCACAAATCTGGGCAGGAACTAAAGGGGAAAAGGAGGGGACATAAGGCGGGAGTGGGAAAACTAGACAAAGAAGGAGGGTGGAGACTTAAGACAGAGGCAGGAACTTTAAAAAAAAAAACTATTATTATAAAAACTAAACTAAACATAGACCTCTTGGGCTGCTACTGGCTTGCTCTTTCAGCAGCCTGCTCTGCTTCGTCTTTAGAGTGTGCTGTCTCTCTAGGTAAAGTCTTTGCTCTCTATTTTAATTTAATAAATTATCTGTTTTGGTTAAATTAGTCACTTGGCTGAAATCATTGTCCCAAGTAAGACTAAGAACTAACAGTATCCTCTCTTCCTGGCAAGAAAGACATGACCATAGGAAAACCAATAGTCAAGAATCTAGGTGAACTCGTAGAATGGATTCTCTGATAAATACTTACTGTTCTCCTCGTGAAGTAAATGATTTTCTGTTGTTTTAAACTGATCCCTACCCACCACCAATATAATGCAACCTATTATAGCAGTGGGAAGTGGAGATGGTTGTGCCCCAAGTTTGCTTGTCCCTCATTAAGTTGGAAGTCAGCACATTGAAGTTTGTATACTGAGACCAAGAGGTACATTACTAAAAATGAAAATTTGTAGACAAGTAACTTCCTTTTATATTTGATCTCAACATACCATTGGAAGCCCTATTACTATTGACAATATAAAATTTGTCTTGACTGTTAATGTGGTCATTATCATACAGTCATTAACTCATGGTCAATTAACATGATTGACATAAAATGGTTCTTTCCAGGTAAACGATAACTTCTTCTTTTGTGTTAATAGTTTGTGTTTTGAAGGAATTTTCTTTCCTTTTTTTTTTTTTTTTTTTTTACTATGCTATCTGGGTTTGGAAGTGGTTTAGGTAATACAACAGCTTGAAGAAAAGTTTTAGTTTTGTTTTGTAATTGAGTTTTCCCTGGCTTCTGTCAAGATTTCTCATAGTACTTGGTCTGTTTACCTGCTTCTGCCATGACAGTATCCTCTGCTACAAGAATAAGTGTAAAGTAAACTGTAGCCTATTCTCTTTTCCTGGTAATTGTAAGATGTTTTTCTCATGCTGTCAAGCTCACTTCACCCCTCTGCTCTGCTATTATCACTATAGCTTTCACTGCTGCTGGATTTACCCTTCAAGTCTCCTTGATTATCAAGCTTGTGGCTTCAATCATTCAGACCTCTGATAGACTATCATTCCATTCTTCCCTGAAGAAATTCACCCTAGAAAATTTGTCATTCAGCACACACATTCCCAAAAAAATTATAGGAATCGTCTTATCTTTTTGAAAGGGAAAAACTGAGAAGAATAGGGAAATAGCTTAATAGGTGGTGGTATATGCAGGAACAGGTTACACCAACATCTGTCCTTGTGTAACTACCCTGTTGCCATTCCTACCTTATTGTTGCCCTGCACTACAGGTGCTTAGTTTTCTGTAAGACTGCTCTTGTGAGTTCATGCTGCAAATAAACCCCAGTCTCCTCTGTCTTTGGAAGACTGAGGAATTTCTGTGTCCCCCTGTGCTGATTCAACTGATTTTAAAACTAAAAGGTGTAACTATAAAAGAGAGGCTATTTAAAAAAATTCTAGTCCTTTTTCTTGCTGCAAATTGTGAGAACTATACATTTTCCCCTCCACCTCCTCCTCGCATTTTTCTTCTTTTGGATTAACGTATTTCAATGGCAGGAAATCCACTATTGTCACCACTTCAACAGCAGCAAAAACACAAACACCACAATAAAAACAATTTCAACAGTTTTTCTCCCTCAAAGCCTACCTTTTGAAATTCAGAATCTCCTTATATTTAGAGTATTATGTCTGCTCCAGTGGGCAGAACAATAATTAATTTTAATTCAATTGGATTTTTTTTTATTGCATATGGTATCTAATCTTCTCCAGATACAAGCAATAAATAAACTAACTCAGACTGACCAAGATTTAACAGTGACTTCAGTTAATATAGTTAGAATATTAACCTACCATATTTTAATAGCTTTATTGAGATATAATTTAATATTCAGTTGAGATATGTATAAAATTTACCAAAAGTAAATAATTCAATGGATTTTAGCATATTCACAAACTTGTGCAACCATCATCATCATAATCTAATAACATTTCACCACCATCAGAATAAAAGCCAGACCCATTAACAGTCCTCTCTCCCTACTAATCTACTTTTATTCTTTATAGATTTTCCTATTCTGGACATGTAATATAAATGGAATCACACATATGTGGTCTTTTGTGACTGACTTCTCTTAGTAAAATTATGAATATGTAGGATTAATGCCTGTTATTTTGTTTTACATGTTTTATCTTTTTTCCCCATTGTCGTCTTTCTGTATAAAAACAGATACTTTTAGTGTGCAATTTTGATTTTTTTGTTATTTATTTGCCCATGTTGACTTTAGTTATGTTCCTAGTGTTTTTCCTGGGGTGACAATTAAGCTTCTTAAGATAATTTTTTTCAAATTAATATTAACAATTTCAATAGTGCATAAAAGGTTTGACAAAATATATCTCTCTATTCTCTCCATCCCTCCATTGTACATTCTCTCCCTCCCTCCAAGCTCTTTAGAATGTTGTGTTCACATTGTTAGCCACACATTATCTTGAGTGGATGGCTACATTTTTGTAAAATAGATATGACAAAAAATAACAGGACAGGGACATTAAAAGTGGCAGCAAGAGTGGGTTAAGAGATACGACATTCAATTAAATATTTTTAGAAACATAAGTGAGAAAAAATGTAGAAAGTAAGGATGTTCTGTGGGGGTACCTAGATATATAAAAGTTTTAATATGAATAATTAATTTTTTCCTATTAGACTGAAAATATTATCAACTAGTTTATCTTAATCTAAAGTATAGGGTACCCAAAAATAAAATCCAAGTGGTGAAATCATCAGATTGATAAAAAATAAAACAGTTTTTCTTGTTATTCTGTATTTATGCCACTTATTCTGTTGCCAGTTTTGTGTTCATTGAGATAATCTTACAAGCTTTGTTTTTGTTTCTAGAATCCAAACTGATGTCATATAGTCAGGTCAATTTTTTGTACCTATGATTTTTAAAATGTTATTTAAGCTAAGATTGCAAAAAGTACAATTTAGCTATATTTAAGCAACAGCAACAAAATTTAGAACTATTAAACAAATAGCAAACATGTACATACAGTGTGTACAGACAGGCTTTATTAAAGATAATTTTAGAGGAAACATGTCCTCAATGAGACTGTTTTAGTAGAGAACCATCAGAAGAACAAATGGTCTTTTAAAAAAGCTTCTAAGCAAAAAAATAAAAACCAACCAACAAACAAAAAAACTCTTCTGCCTCATTCACATGACAACACATTGTTATTTGTTAAGTTGTGTCCTCCCAAGATTACGCTGTTTTCCTAATCACTTAGTACTTTATTGTAATAATGTGACCTTATTTGGAATAGGATCACTTCAGATGTAATTAGTTAAATTAGAATGAGGATATACTGGATATCACAATGTAGGTGGGCCCTTAGTGCAATATAAGTGGTGTCATTAACAAAAGGGAAAATTTAGACACAGACATACACTGAGAGGCCTCCATGTGAAGATAAAGGTAGAGATCAGGGTGATGCTTCTACAACTACAGGATGCCAAAGATTGCCAGCAAAACACAGGAAGCTAGAGGAGAGGCATGGAACACATTCTCTCTTTCAGCCCTCAGAAGGAACCAGCCCTACCAAGACCTTGATCATGGACAACTTCCAGAATTGTCAAACACTAAATGCCTGTTGCTTAAGCCACCCAGTGTGTGGTACTTTGATATGGTTGCCTTAGCACACTAATACCTACATATATTATACATCCATGGGAATACAGTACATGTTTTTTTCAATCACAGAAAAATAGACATAAGTGCTCTCTTATTTCTAGTCCAAAGTAGAATGTCTTTATTGGCATTCTCCAGTCAAAGACCACCAGAAATTTACCTATCATTAGACAAAGTTGAGTTTATTGGCTCCATACAATGAAGAAACAGCACACCATGAGGAATTTTGGAGCATTTTGTTGAGAGGGTTTCAACAGAGGTTTGCAATTCAAGCTTGGGTTGACTCTGGAGATGCTTCCAGGATGTTTGATCACTGAGAGTTACAAAGTGAAGTATTTTAAAAATTGTTGTCTAAAAAGTGGAAGAAACAGACCCAGTGAAAGCTGTAATTGGAAGAAAAAAAAAACAAAAGATGAGATAGGAAACATGAATGTTATCCATTTTGTGATTTAAACAGTTTTATTGTTTTTGTCTATGTTCAGATATTAGTGTGGAGTGGTATTATTTTTATTTTGTTTCTTAATGAGGACAGAGAAACCTTGTCTAATTTTGGTGTTCCATGAAACTTTTTATGCTCAAAAGAAAAACACCATGGACAGATTATGCAGCCAATCCAGCTTAGCTGATACTGAATGGATGGTGGGCGGGAGCTGCTTCACTGACTCTCACTTTAATTAATCACAAAAGATTATACTTACAGGAAGAAGTAATAAAAATAATTTCATTTGCTGTTTAATCAGGTAAGGAAAGAACATACATGAACATGAATATTAATGTTTTATTCATACTTGAAGGTATGCTTTTTAAAACAAAAATTCTTTAAAAGAATAAATTAAAAAATTGAAAATAATTGATTTAATATGTTTGCATTCAACCTGGAAAGGCAGTTTGCTTTCTCAGAGTAAAATATATAAATAAAATTAATATATTCAAATTTATGACAATATTTGTAAAATGCATCTATAATATTTGCCATTAGCATATTATTTCTAAAGGTTATGGGGAAAGTGGAGTTACTTCCATTGCTTTCTGTCTCACTGATCATTCCTAGATTTGACAAGAAATTTGTCCAACCTGAATAGGGACTAGGAAGCTGGAAGGGAATGGGATAGGGAGAGGGAAAAATGGTGCCTCCTCATGAAATCATCACTCAGATTTTATTGGTTTACCTAAAATTTCTGGTTGATAGATTACAGCAGCCATCTCTGGTCTTTTACAATGCACAAAATATCTACCATTAATGTCCCTTAAAGATAAAAAATGTTAGCTAGATCTGCTTAGTAAAAAAGACTGTGTTTTCCTAGAACTTTAGCATATGAATAATGAGTTTTATAAAAATACAAAGATATCTCAGACTCATCTTTAATATGTGACATATGCTACGTAAAGAACTCTTTGCCTGCCATGTCCTTTGATATTGTGGCAGAAACAGAATTTCTATTGTCCAGTCTAATCTTTTCATGTTTTTGTTGCAGATTATAGAAATTGGATGACTTAATTCTACTTTACTTATCTTTGTGGTGGATTCTACTAAAGTTTTCTGTCATTTATACATCCTATATGACACCTCCTGTACAGAAAGATTGTCTCTATCCTGTTATTTACTCACTTTTAGCCACTGTGTTTCTCTAAATAAATGAATTTTGATATCACTTTAAACATTTTAAACAGCATCTTTTAAGTTTATCTAAATCATCAGAAAGTCAGATTCAAACTATCAACCCATATGAAGACATGCTTAGCATTTTCACATTTTTGTAAATATCTGTATCCACTTAGAGCTCTTAAAACAGCAGTGTTCTTTAAAAAGTTTAACATAGGAACATATGAAGTTTATCATAATAGACTTCATCTCAAGTCATTCATACACTTGAAAGTAATGTATTAATTTGATGGATGTAAATTTCAATTAGAGGAAAAATGTAGTTCAGGTAAATGTGTATTTCTACTTTGAATACAATTTCAGTGGGATCCTCAGCATTTTTCATTTTCTGAGTTGATGACATCATTGTGAAAAAAAAAACCTAATAAAAACAGGTTTTAAATTTTTCCTACCAAATATGCATGCAAATAAAATATGTATTACCTTAGCTTCTTAACATTAAGAGAATATAGTTTTCAGCAAAGTAAAACTTTAAGGAAATGAAGCATTTTATATATATATATATATATATATATATATTTAAATACAAATAAGGAGTACAATACAATGTGATTCTCTGTTAAGAGACCAACCATACCTTATTGCTGTTTTAAGAAAGCTTTCAACAGTTTCTCAGTGTGTGCCAGGTTCAAGTTCTATAGATGACAGGATCTGTCCCAACCTATGGAGATGTTATTAGGATCTTGTCCCAACTTATGGGAGATGTTATTTCAAATTAGTGAATTTCATTTAACACATCCCTATTTTCATTGCATACTAGTGTAGTAACTAACACATCACTTACTAACACAAGCATCTTTGAAATTGGGATGAGTTTTTCACGATAATGTTGCCTTAATCACTTTATCAGAATTAAACTGGCAGCTTTTGCTCTTTATTAGTTTCCTATGAGGGCTGTAAATAATTGTCACAAACTGAAAACTATGCAAGTTTATTATTTTACATACTTGGAAGCCAAAGTCTAAATGAGGTATTGTAATGTTGTCTTCCTTCTGAAGACTTCTATTTCCTTCCCTTTACCAGATTCTAAAGGCTGCCTATGTTTCTGAGCTCACAACCCCTTCCTTGCATCAATCCAAACTCCACCTTTTATCTTCGTGTCTCCTTCCTCCTTTAAACTTCTTGCCTCCCTGTTATAAAGATCCTTGGAAGACACCTATCTTTACATTCAGGGCCCACCCAGCTAAAGCAGGATAAGTTTACCACATCAAAATCCTCAACTTAATCACATCTGCAAATTCTTATCAGATAGCACTCAAAGATTTGAAGAATTAGGAGCTGGATATCCTCAAACGGGAGGTAGTGAAGGGAGTAGGAGGGCATCATTCTTTCTACCCTACTACCCTTAAAGGCACATAAAATAAACTCCCTTGAAATCGGTGGCATATTATAGTTATTAAATGTGGTAATGCATCTCCTTCTTCCCTGCATTTTGTGTTCCATTCATATTGATTTGTTTTCAGTCTCCTGAACTTTCTCACCTTCTGGCCCTCATCTTTCTAGAAAGCTCTCCCCATCCCTTCTGTATCCCGCATGCCCAACCTAGATAATGTGTGATGATTCCTTATGACTTACTCCAAATATCATTTTTTTTCAGTAAGCTTTTCAATAG
Organism: Cacajao melanocephalus; assembly: GCA_963573385.1. Classification (NCBI taxonomy): domain Eukaryota; kingdom Metazoa; phylum Chordata; class Mammalia; order Primates; family Pitheciidae; genus Cacajao; species Cacajao melanocephalus. Next base: position 155,633 of record CAUYLG010049533.1, on the reverse strand, counting down.
CACTTCAGATGTCTTAGTTGCCCTTATATTTGGCTGTATTAGTTTTCTGTACTGAGTAACAATTTATCACAACCTGATAGATTTAAAACAAGTCACATTTTTTATTTCACAATTTCTGCAACTCAGAAATTTGTGTATGGCTTAACTGTCTCTACACATGGTCTCACAAGACTAAAATCAAAGGGTTGGCCAGGACTGTGAGCTAATCTAAGGCCCAAGTTCCTCTTCCAAGCTCACTGGCTGTTGGTAGAATTTAGTTCATTGTGGTACTAAAACTTCTCAGCTCATGCAGACCACATCCCATTCCCTGTCTCATAGCGCTTTATAGAATGCAGCTTTCATTTGCTTCTTTAAGGGAAGTAGGATAATGCTTGACTTCTTTTAATGTCTAACTTGATTTAGTCAGGCCTATTTAAGATAATAATGTCTCTTTTGATGGATTCCCTTATAATTCTGAGACATAATTATATCCATAATCTTTTCTTCCATATAAAGTAAATAATTATAGAGTGACATTCTATCATATTCACAAATGTCACTAACATTTATTTATTTATTTGAGAGAGGGGTCTCACTTTGTTGCCCACGCTGGAGTGTAGTGGCTCAGTCACAGCTCTCGACTTCCCAAGCTCAAGTGATCCTTCCAACTTAGCCTCCCAAATAGTAGCCAGGACTATAGGTGTGCATCACCACCTCTAAAGGTCTTGCTTTGTTGCTGAGGCTAGTCTCAAACTTCTGGCATCAAGCAATCCTCCGGTCTTGGCCTCCCAAAGTTCTGGGAATACAGTTTTGAGCCACTGCACCCAGCCTTTCCCACATTTAAAGTGAGGCGGTTATGTAGGGTGTGTACACTAGTGGTGGGGTTCTTGGACACCATATTGGAATTAAACCCACAGAATGACTCCTTACCACAAGAAATTGACCATGTTTACCAATTATAGCATTTATTTACTTGCCTATTTGAACCGCTCATTGTTCTTTTAAACACCTCTCCCCGACCTCCTGCATCTAGCTCAGTGCTTGGTACATAGTAAGGGCTCATTACATAATAGTATAATGAATTCATTTACAAATCAGTGTGATGTGGGGGTACAGTGAATTCACATGTCTTCTGCAAAAGAGACTATCATGAGTATTTTCTCAAATTGTTGTTCAGCTACATAATTATAATATGAAAAAATATTTACAAAGCAACAGCTAAATTAACTTCCCACTAGCAAAGCAAAACACCTAGTGTTACAACTAAATATGTAGCAGTAGGTAATTAGAAAGAAAGGGAATGCATGAGAACTTTTCATTAAGGACAGTTCATTTTCTATGCTTGAGTGGAAGATGTTTGTTCAATGCACTTTCCCTTATTTCACAAAAAAACTTAGATTATGATAAAATAATATCCAGAAATGTATTACTTGCAATACATTTCAATCTCATAGTTTAAGAAAAAGAAAACATGTTTCTATTTGAATTCTCCATTCTACTAAGCATAGCTCTTGCAAAAAGTAGCCACTTAATGGATTTTTTTATAATTGAAGGAATTTTTTATTTTTATGTTCTTGGGAAGTAGTCTTGTATTTTCACTTTTTGTTTTGTTTTTTTTTTTTTGGCTGTGCTTGGAAATTAGTCTGAGTATCTCCATTTTGGTACAGTTTTTATTGCTCTTATTTTATGGACACTAATGATATCCATTTTTTGTACACATTGTTGATATCCTCAGCAGCTTCTAGGCAGGCCCTATTACTATTTTTCTTCTGGTCAGAATTGGGAGAATCACAGCGACCCTGATGTTTTTGAATTTTTCAAACTACTACGGTACTTCTCAACTTTGAAAACTTCATCTGTTATCCTAAGTCTTTGTGTTACACCCTTATTCCTGTAGTTGTGAAATTCCTCAGGAAACCCAAGTAGTTCATGGACTTAATGATGACTGTATATTTTCTTCTTTATTCAGCCAGATATTTTTAGAACCTGTGTTTGTGCCTATGTGCTATACATTTTAGTGAATAAGTGGCAGTATTTTTAAATACTTTCCAAATAGCTAATATCTAAATATTTTTACTATGCCTTGCAAACGGACACCCGAATAATAATTTTGCTTGTTGGAAAAGTTTGTGCTGCTTATACTTTGCTTTTTATCTGATATGGTATCTATTGAATCACACCATCCTATTTCTTATCTTAAATACTTGTGTACATTTCACACAATGGCAAATTTTCAGGACTGAAGTATTTCTATTAAGATTAGATGCTTATTACAATACTCTTTTCCCATCATTTACTTGTTTTGAGAATAGCAGTAAATCCATCAAATAAAGTTTACAATGATAGTAACCTCCAGGATACCAGAAAGAAAACCCAGGGAGCATGGAATCATTAATAATTTACTTTCTTAATTGCAGTGTCTTCAGAGAACACTGTTGAACAAGAAGTGGGAGTGTGGATTAATAAAAAAAAAAAGACTTTTTTAAATGCTGTCACTTATTGCTACCTACTGGTACTTTGTTAGATGAAGCATAGAAATCATAATGTTTGTGTCTTAAATTGTAATACAGAGGGAAAGAGAGAGTCACAATGAAGAGAACAGAGAATAAATTGGATGCATTTATGCTGAAATATGCCAGGTAAATGACAGCAGTTGCAAGGATTGGTTCATTCGATAAGCAGTGGCGCTGTGATTCTTTCTTTTCCAAGCTCTCACTGTGAATCTGGGCCTTGTGAAGCTAGTAATCCTTGTGAGAATGGAGCTGTATGCAGAGAGAAAATGGATTTGGAAATGTTTCCCCTTGAGTTCCAGTGCCAGTGCACCAGCTTTGCACGTCCACGCTGTGAGATCAGTGTCAGTGAGTGCAGTTCAGCCCTTGCCTGGGTAGATGTTGCTATGACAGTGATTCCTTCAGTGGCTGCAATTATAGTAGAGCCGTCCACCGTAGAAACTGACATAGTAATGGAAGAGTTCAGGATAAAACCATGATTGTTGACTGACTTTAGCCTGGCTTGAACACCAATGTCAGTGTCAGTTATCGTCACTAAGTACCCCCAATTTCTGACAAATTCATTTGTATTTTTATGAGTCACAAGTGCAGCAAATGAGGAAATTTAATGAAATGTGACTTTTCCTTTTTAGTGTCAGAATTAACCTTTTAAATTTTATTTGAAATGGTAGATTTTTTAAAAATATCCGCCCTTAGGCATGAGAAGGCATTATTTATAATATTTAAAATAACATTAGTTTAGCCTATCTATTTTATGCATATGCCCCCCACACACACTCACACTTCTTTCTACTGAAATTTATATTCCTAAAAAATATAAATTTTGGAGGAAAAAGTAGAAAAGAAGGAAAATAGAAATTCTTTCTAGTGAAATTTATATTCCTAAAAAATATAAATTTATAGAGGAAAAAGTAGAAAAGAAGGAAAGAGGGAAAAGTTGGATTGAATCATGGATTTTTCTATGGAAGAACATGACTAAAATTGGTAATTTTGTTGAGTCACAGGAAAATGAAATGAAATAACTTTCATTTCAATAGAAAGTTATCCTATTGTCTTTTTATTTAGAAATGGTATGATTTAACTCCACTTTAAAATGTGTTTCTTAAAACCAGTGCTCTACAAACACAAGTCAGTATTAAGGCAATTGAATGTTGTAAGTTGGGTGAAGCAACCCAGATATAAAACAGCAGGTAGTGGTGGGGCCTCAGCAAACTGAAATATCTGTATAGATACTAATATGTTAATTTTCTAACGTTGTGCCAGCTGAGCAAAAACAGTTCTGTGGACTCTGTGCCATCTTTTTCCTACTCTTGATGTAAGTCACCATTGCTATTATTTTTGTTCCAGACTTTGGCAGTTCGAATATTGTATTTTAAAATTTCTGAAATTCTCACATTACCTTGAAATGTTAGTATTGTTTCGTTTCTGAGCTCAAAGTGTCTGGTGAGGAATGATACTTAAAAAAGATTCATGGCTTTTTTAAGTATCACATGGCTGAGAGAGAAGTTAAGAGATTTTTTGCTTTTTAAATACCTAGGCAGTCCTAGAATAATGATTACATATAGACAGTTTTAATTAAAATTCTTCACATTGACTAACAGTGTATTACAATATATTTGAGTTTTAGAAGTTCTTTGAAAATATTTTAATGTATAATTTTTTCTAACATAAGAAAATGCAATTTCTGAACAAGTTATTTATAATGCCATACTACCTGTTAAAATTTGGATAACATAATATGGAAAATGTAAATTTGAATAATATATTAACATATTTTATGATATAATTATTCATAAAATACTTTGGAGCTGACCCAAGGATATTTAGCCACCAGGGAATGAAAATATTAAAATTTAGATCACACATGTAGAATGTTATCAGAATGAAACTAAGATATTAGATTCTTAATACTTTCTCTAAAATAAAATAGTTTGGGAAGCTAAACTTCCTGAATTCTAGTTAACAGTGATATGGGCAGAAGACGGGGAAACAATGGGTAGAAGAAGGTAGTTTCCTGGCAAAGGCCGCAACCTCAAGCCTGCATACCTGTGGCTGTAAATGAGAACAGGAATCCCTGTTTTTGCGCCCAAAAAGTTGTTTTTTGGCCTGCCATGCTCCCTATTCCATACTCATATAAACCCTGAACCCCAGGCTCCAGAGCAAACCAGAAGATGAGGAGATAAGTCAGGCAGACAAACGGCAGAACAACATGGCAGAGAAAGAGAGAAGAGGGAGAAACATCTGAATACTAAGAGGAGTTCGGCTGGGAGTGGTCAGAGAGGAGTTTGGCCACTGTCCAGCCCAACTCCAGGGGAAGATTACCTTCCAACTCCATCTTCAAATTTCATCTACCCATCCATCTTGCTCTGAGCCATCTCTACCACTCACTAAGACCTCTCATTCATCCTTCAAGCCCATGTGTGACCTGAATCTTCCCAGATGCTGCGCAAGAGCTCAGGATACAGAAAGAGGGTCAATTGAGCTGGTTAATCCTTGAAGCCATCTGAGCATGGTAATACTGGGGGTTCAGAAACCCACCGCTAGGCACTACCACAGGTCCAGAGCCCAAAGCACTCACCCTGGCCTCTGCACCTGCCTATCTGCATGCTCTCCCTCCTGCAAGGGGTTTTAGCAGCTCCAGCAACTGTATAGGCCAGCCACACACCCCTGTCACATGTCCTATAAGGGCTTTCCTGGAACTCTCCCATTTCAATAGTATGTATTACAGGACTATATGTGAGAAATCACTATATATACGTGTTTGTGTGTGTGTGAGTTTGTAAATCTTAAACATCATTATATGGTTGTTCACCATTTTCTTATTACAGTTTTTTGTTTTTTTTTTGAGATGGAGTCTCACTCTGTCTCTCAGGCTGGAGTGCAGTGGTACAATCTCAGGTCGTTGCAACCTCTGTCTCCTGGGTTCAAGCAATTCTCCTGCCTCAGCCTCCCGAATAGCTGCTGCTACAGGCATGTGCCACCATGCCTGGCTAATTTTTTTATATTTTTGGTAAAGATGGGGTTTCACCATCGATCAGGCTGGTCTCAAACCCCTGATGTCAAATGATCCACCTCAGCCTCCCAAAGTCCTGGAATTACAGGTGTGAGCTATCACACCCAGCCTATTGTTACAGTTTGAAAACACCTCTATACATTTCACCAAAAAGTTTTGTCACATCTCAAACTTTTATTTAGTACAAACAGTATATATGATGTCTGGTCCATACTTAAGGGTAAAATGAATAATACATCCAGATTCATAGAAGGCCTGTTTTAAGAAAATTTGGCTTCAAAATAGTATGAAATATTTACAAACACAGACTAATACCATACAGTCGAAATAGGAAAGGTTCCTTTGTCCCCACTGCAGTGCATGTGACAAGGGGGAGTGGCTCGATTCTTCAGTGCCCCATTGCTCATACTTCTAGGGGAGCATATAGATGGGCAGGATGGGGGGCTCCCACTCCATGGCAGTGTGTAGGGGTGAATGTTTACACCTCCCGAAGCCACAGTGGGCGTGTGTTGCAGGATGCTCCTTTAGTTTTACTCTTTTAGTTTTGCCATCTGTAGGCAGCTTGTGTTAACCAGCTCAATTAGACCCTCTGCCTTGTCACAAGGACAGAAGGCTTTCCGTATCCTGGGTTTTTGCCTTGGTGTACCTGAAGAATCGGATCACACCTGGGCATGGAGAATGTGTGCAAGGTTGTAATGAGTGGAAGTAGCTCTCAGCCACGGAAGCCGGAAGGGAGATGGTTTTCCCTTGGGGTCGGGCTGCTCAGCGGCCTGGGCTCTCCTCCGACTGCCCTGGCAAAACTCCATATCCTTCTGCTGCTCAGTGGCCTACCAGCATGCAGGGGCTTATTGGTGTGTTCCTCTAAACCTCCAGCCACCTGTGAGTTTCTCTGCTGATGTGCGCCTCTCAGTGTCAGGCTGCCACTGTCTCGTTCCTCAAGACATCCAGCCACTTATGTGTCTGCCTGCTAGAGTCTTGGGGGTTTTTATAGGCACAGGATGGGAGCAGGGCGGGCCACGGTGGTCTTGAGAAGTGCAACATTGGGGGCGGGAAGGCAGGAGTGCCTGTCCTCACCTAGGTGCTTGGGGGTGGAGCCGTAGCCGGGACCATGCCCTCCTTTACCCAACACTTCCCTTCCTCCTTCTGTATCATTTAAAGGGACCATGCTCTTCCCTTCCCAACACTTCATTTCACAGTGATTAGATTTTCTGTTAAAAAACAACAGCAGCAATCAAGAGGAAGAGTGTATTAAATGTCTTTCCTATGGAATGGTTATTGCTTATCATATAGCCCCATAGTTAAATTAGATGTGAGAAAAACCCTCTACTGTTTGTTACTTTGTTTTAAATATATAATTTTTTTTTCTTTGCAGTATTCAGTTTCCCTTTGGTATCCAGTTTAGTTCTCTAAGTTCTCTTCTGGCACATAGTCCATTTATTAGATTTTTATTCCAGAATAAAGTAGTAGAAACACATTCCTCGTCTACATTAGTCTGTTAGAAACACATTTCTTGACAATAAAAGCGTACTTTATTTTTTTACAATCTGCTTCCAGACACTTTGTTAGTTCGAAGTTACCTTTTGTTGTCATTTGTTTTTAATGTAATTTATAATTTGTCTGCATAGGACAGGTAACATCAATGCTGAAAGTTAATTTGACTCCAGTTGCTTGTTACTTGTCAGTATACATCAGTATCCAAACTTAAATAATAATCAAAAGTGTAATTTTAAATATTGCTATGATTGATGACACTCCACAATGTCTTAATTATATATTGTACGATACGTGGTTAAAATAAAAATACCGTGTGTAACACAGAATGAAGCACAGACTGACACCATTTTGTCAAATCATTTACAATTACATGTTTATTAATAATTTGTATTCAATGAAAGGTTAAAAACTAAGTGCTACATTAAAAAAAAAAAAAAAAACAGAAGTCAAATCCTGTCTGAGGAGCTTGCGTATTCTTGTGTATTTCACTTATCTCTTGTCAATGTGTGTGACTGCCTTGTTCTCCTTAGAGGCCTAGTTACACATGTTGTACAAAACATGGCTGCAGAAATTGGAAGCTAGATAAATTTCTTACAGTGCATTAAAAAATGCTGTTGCCACTGAAGACCTAAGCATTTAATGAGAATAATAGCAGGTACATGCACAGAGGTATAATGGCAGTATAGATTACATGGTAAATCTCACGGATAGTGAAGAACTCAGGGACTGACGACAAGTAGTTATAAATTGGTGCCTGCTCCAACTGCAGTTCATACTGTCACCATTTCCTTGAGATACTTCAGACACCATTTTCATCATTAATGGTAAAATGAAGAACCAATTTTGATCATGATTTTAAAAAGATTTTGATGAAATGTGAAAGCTCTTTTTAACTAAGGCTTAAGTAAGTAGCTCACTATCAACTTTCAGATCACAATGCACTTTAATATATTCTGTCATACATAGAACTTTAACAACTGAACAGTTAAGGTCTTGTTTATTAAACATAAAACAGCCTGGGAGAAATAAATGATACAGTAGTAGCTTTTTTATCATATATATTGTGTATTGCCAAAAACAGAACAAAAACAAAAAAATGAATATTTTCACTGTTGCTTTGCAAACTGTTACCAAATGTCCATTGTAATTGTTCTTATTTCAAATAATTGAAGTTACTTTTTAAGTTAAATAGAACTGAATAAGATGGTTATTTTGAAAAATATTGTAGAGGACTATGTAATATATTATTAAATATAATAATTCACACTTTCTATGGTTAAAAGCGAAATGCATAGATGATTATAGAATTTGAGGCTAATTACGTGTACTAAGGTTAAAGGAATGTTAAGAGTTTTCTCTTTTCTGTTGTTTCCAGAGGTTGATGGCTTTTCCTGCTTATGCAATCCAGGCTGTGCTGGAGTAAGATGTGAACAGGACATTGAAGACTGCATCCTGAATGCCTGTGAGCACAATTCTACCTGCAAAGAACTGCATCTTGTTAGTATCCATTGGTCTTTTATATATCTTAATCTGGACTAATATAATTTAACCCCTACCTACAAATAGAGTGAAGCTTTGTCTGTGTGATAGGTTAGTATATGTATTATATATGCTTACTTCACAAGGTTAGAAAACAGGAACTTAGGGAACTTTTTTTTTTTTAACTTAAAAGGAGTAAAACATGTTCTGTTCTCCACTCTATACAGATTGGTTTAAATATTATACAACAAATGGTTCACTTACTGGATTCGCAACTTGTGGCAGTATTGAATTTGCATAAAATTTCAGTAATTATTCTAAAAGGCACTGTGTGAGTCTTACAGACACCTATTTTTATCTAACTCATGGTATTAAATTCACATATATCCTATTTTTATCTAACTCACGGTATTACATTCATATATATATTTCATTATCATTATCTTAAATTTTATTCTGAACTCCATCTGATATCACGTATTTCCAGTTTCCTTCACTCATCTGTTGGTGTTGTCCTTTCAGTACATATTCATTTGTCATTGTGTTTGTCACAAGCGTGTGCCATTCTGCCTTAAACGATCTGTAACACTATAAGCAATTGATTTGGGATCCCCTCTGGCTCCTCATTTCTCAGACAGGGTGACATAAAAATATCTACCCAATGTGGACTCACTCACTGACTGGCTTCAGAAAATAAACGACAGACAACACAAGTCAATGCTACAATACTAATACAGGCTTATAGTTTATTACCCAATAACTGATATTTGCAAGAGGACTATACTTGTTGAAGTTAGAAAACAAACAGCCACCACATATTTTGACTGTCGGTCTACTGACATTGTTTTTACAATGAAAGGAACATTTGTGGCAAACTAGTTTTTCTCACAAGGACTGTAGACACCAAAGGAATAATTGTAACTCATATTTACATATCCGTGACCGGAAACAGAGTTGCTACAGAGGTTATCTGGCCAATATTCAGTTATTTGTGGTTGTCTAGATGCTTTGTCTTGGTCCATGTCAGATGCTTTATCTAAGTCAGTCATGTTAATCTCATCCTACTCTTGGGGATTCCTTTAGAAATGGACATGTGACACTGTGATGGTCTCTGAGGCAAGGGAGACATTCTTTCTGAGGAAAGGTTTCCTCACCTGCTCTTAGAATGTGAGGAAGAGATCAGTGTGACCTCTCCCATACCTTTTAACATCTGGATTTACGTAGTTGCTGTTACCGTTTTGAGGCCCTAAAGCAAGATGGGGGGTGTAGTCTGCTAGGCTATCACTATTAACTGTTCAAAGAATAATATAAGAAACTATTAGTTTATTACTAATGAGTGCCCTGAAATCAGCCAGAGCTTCCAGATAGAAGACGTATGGTCTTTGATCGGTTGTTGAACTCTTGACTGAACCTCTCAGGTGCCTGGCCAACGTCTGGGCCTAATATATATGATCATTTATGGCCTCTTGTTTAATATTGCTTAAGTCAGAGCTCCTTTTACTTGCAGGTAAATCATCTAATGTATACATCCATAATGTAATTAAGCTTTATTTTAAGCTGGGATTTCAGCAGTAACTTCAGAAATAATATGAGTTTATTACAGAAGAAAGAACCCCATACCTGTAATCATAATATTCCACTTCTAGACCTGACACTGCCGCAGACATGCTGTGGGACACTGAGCCAGTCATTTGACAAGTCAAGGAGTACAATTTTAGATGCTGTGTTATTCCAAGTAATAGAACTTCCAAGTATATTATTTTCTCATTTATCTATGTTATAAATTGCTACTAAGCAGCCGTTCCAACTAACTTTAGTATCAGTTTAATATCTTGACTTCTACTTCCAGAAATTGTTAGAATATGGGGGAAAGAAGCAGAAAGAAGCAAGGTTGAGAAAGAGATAAAGTTCTAATTTTATTAACTGGTTTAAATACACTTTTACATACAGGCATCTATTGAAATTAACTCCTAACTGTAAGTCATATATCAATTTTGAGAACAGAAATGTCATTGTACTGATGATATCCTTCCAAAAGAAGGTTTTATGGAGACCGTAGATTGCTTGAAATGTTAAACAAGTTTCAAAGCATTTCACCGTTTTCAGATAATGTGTCTGGGGCTTCAAGACTACGCTCAGATTTGATAATGTATAAGAAGAACTCAGAAAACCTGTTTTACTTTTTGTTAGGGTTTATTACAATAAAAGTTACAGATTAAAATTAGCAAAGGGAAAGACACATAAGATAAAGTCTAAGAGAAACCAGGTACAGTCTTCCAGGTATATTCTCCCATTGGAGTTGCATAAAAAGTACTTAAAATATTTTCTCAGAAACAATGTAGGGCAACATATATAAGGTGTAACCAACCAAGGAGGCTCACACAAGCCTTGTTGTCTACAGTTTTCATTGTAGGTCAGTCATGATGACATGAAGCACCTGTGTAACTGACCTTAGCTAATCAGTCTCTGGCTCCTGCAGTGGCCAAGCTGATGCAGCATGGCCCAAAGCCCCAAGTATACAAAAAAATGCTGCGAGCATAAATCACATCTAATTAGCATAAACTATTTGGTACAGCACAAGGTCTTAGGTATCAAAGACATTGTTATCTGTTAGGATATTCGAAGCTCAGAGGTTATCTCCCAGGAGCCACTAAAAGGCCAGTCCTTTCTATGGAATATATAAGGTTGAGCACTTAATTTTGAGTTAGCGCTTTCTTGCACAAATATCTTGTTAAATATTGCCTTTTTGTGTGTGAGTAAATAGTATATTATTGGAAAACAGTGCATTCTATAATAATAAAATAGTACAAAGATACTAAGTCATATAAAAAGAGCTAAAAATTCATAGTTTTTAAAATAAATCCTGAAATAGACATCATACATAATTCTTTGCATTTCATATTTACTTGCTTTTACTAACTCATTGGTAAAAGAAAAACCGCAAAATGCTGAAGGCTTTGAAGTGGAAGAGAAAATTAGAAAGGCACAGAGTAGGATTTTTCGGCAGAATATTTAATAATCTTAAATAACAAGCAGATGATTTGATTTAATTTATACGGCATTCGCATTTGCCTAAAGAGTCATTGGCCTGCTTGTTGTATGGGTTGGACTATCCAGATCAACCCAGGCAATCCCGCTGACATGTGTCGTGCATCTTCTTTGAAACTGGTATGTGTATAGCTTTAAATTAACATTTTCATATTGACAGCATTTTCTTTTGGTTATATTGCAGCATCATGATGTTGAATTTAGAGGAAAGCAGAAAATAAGAGGACTTCGAATCCACAGTAGGAAGTGCTTTGTAACAATGAGCCTGTTTTCTTCTGTTCTTTTCTTTATGGTTCAGTAAATCTGAGAAAACAATAGGAGGAAAAAAATAATCTTTTGAATCCCTAGCATATAATAAAATACAAATGTTAAGAATGTGTATAGTAAGACATAGCCCTAGTGTAACTTTGTTAGGTATATTTGAAAATAACTATTTCTTTGGTTATTTAAATATATGTGATCAAATTAGTATTTTCCCTCTCATTTTACTTGTGTTTTCCTCTGTATCTTACATGAATAATGAATGCTTAATTTTGTTAATAGCAGGAGACACAAAAATAGTGCAGTGGAACTAATGTGGAAAAAACAAGTATGCAATATATACATCACACATACATGTATACTACAGGTTTAACTTTTCCCCTAAACATTCAGATGCAAAAAACAAACTGAATTTATATGTGTTCTAAAAAAAATAAATAAATAAAACTACCTTTACCTTCACCTACCATATGGTTGAAAATCCGTATCAGTGATTTGAGAGTTGCCCATTTCTTTCCCTTGGGATTAAACAATGGGGGTGGATCAATTCAGAATTAATAGGGAACAGCCCTCGCTGCAGTTCATCTTGGCTGCTACTAAAATACCTGTACGGTATCTCCATGCTCCTTTCAAAAATCTATTACCCCATGATATAGTTTCGATCCTTGCATACCAAATGTGGCTCCCAGGACCTTCTCTGTACCCTTGCCTTCAAGGGTATGATGCTTAGCTATTCAGTGGTCAGGTCCCAGTTGTCCCATCAGCGTATCAGGTTGGAACCACAGAAACCTCTAGGTTCTGTTCTCTCTCCAGGAATACAAACTCCCCATCAGTGTGGAATCAATCCAACTGCTCTCTGTCCAAATACTAACGCCTTCATTTCTTTTATACCCTTCCTCTCCATAAAGGTTTGCTTAATTCACATTTGATGGAAATTAACACAGAGAATATGACTCAGAGCTTCAGAGTTCCGTGATTCTCACAACACATCCATCTAAAAATGCCTGCATAGTAAAAGGAAAAATTAAGTTTTTGTAGTTTAAAAAAAAAGAGAAAAAGCACATTTAGTTTTCATTATTTTCTCAGATACGTAGTAATGTGACAAAAATTCTTAAATGAGCAGAGACAGCATTTGAAGATTGTCTAGCTTTGACATGAATTTGTTCTATGATTTACAAACTAGTCAATTTATTGGAATCATAAAATGAAAAAATTTTATAGTATTCACACAGGTTTACTATATATTCCTCTATTTTATTACATTAAGGACTGTATACCTTTCCATTTTATTTTAGTGTCAAAATATGCATAAGCATGTCCCTGTTATTAAACCTTTTGTTTATTAGTTTCTTCCTTAAAATGTAGGAGCTGAACTCATTGTTTTGAAACAGGGAGTTGCTTTTGAAAATACACGTGCTTAAAATTCTGATTCAGATGTTGAGTCCAGGCATCTAGGTAATTTATAATGTCTTGTGATTTTGATGTGTACTTCGACTTGAAAATCATTGAATTGGGTATCTAGATAGCACTTTGTAGCTCTAAATTCCTGTGATATTCTGAGTAAAGCACAGAGATTTCTATTTTATGTGTACTGATAATTCACAATTTATTTACCACCTTAAAGAAATAATGGATGATCTGAAAAAACTGGAAAAAGATAAAACTGATTTATCCTCTTTGTTTTTAGCAGCATATTTCATGGCATCTTTCTATCATAAGTACCATTTTCTTATCGATTCTACCATCTGTTTTAATACTGTTGTCTTTAAGACACAGGGAATAAATCTGTTTATTCCAATCCTTTCGTGAGGGAGATAATAATACATGGTTTTCTCCTCACTATTGTAATAACTTAGTGAAGTGTTCCTCTCCCTATGTATTAGCATTTACTAATCAGAAAATCCATACATGAAATTATAGCTTCTCTTAGAGGCTGGATATAATGTTTCAAATCATTATGAGAGTATTAAAAAATAATCAGTAGCTGATTGATTATAATGATATCCAAAAGGTTCACTTAAGTCTCTTGATTAAATATATTGTTGCAACATCATCAGTAGTTACCATGTATCCAAAACTTGAACTAAACCTTGACGTATCAGCTGACTTCCAAACTTATTGTTAAGAGGCGCTGCAGTGACTAGGTAACACAATATAAAGTCCTTTGGTCATGCCCATTTTAAATAACCTACTTCTTTTATATAAAATAAAATCTTCCTACAATTTATTACTCAGATCTCTACTTTTTATTACACAGATCTTCCCTTTAAGAATTTATTGAGCATAATTTAATGTTAATTTATAACCATTGTTAACTATGATGGGGGTCAGCTTTTGTAATTTCTACAATAAACTAGATTATGGAGTTCTTTTCCCTGTATGATCTGAGACTAAACTAGAACTTTAGCTCACTCATCTGATAACGTGTATAATTATTTCCCCTCAAATATAATATGTTCCCCTCAATTGTCAGTTTTAAGCGTAGTTACTGTGCATGTCTGAAGCAACCTCGTTTCTTCCCTTTTAAATGATTGTTTTGAACCTATGATGGCTCTGAAACTGATGATTAAATTTGTCAGGATTACACACAAAATAAAAGTAAACAAAACCTGAGAAAAAGAGCTGTTGATTCACCTGAGTAAACAAGTATGTGCACTTTAATACTCTGGACTTCAGAAATCTCCTCTGGAAGCTCAAACATATTTTCTCTTCTTTCTTGTTTCAAGATTCATTACAGAGAAGAGAGGTTTACAGATGGCTGAATTTTGAGGTTTAAGAAATCCATGAAGCCGTATTGAATTTCATAAGTAATGTGTGAGGACATAACAGATCACTGAGAGGAATTTTCCATTTTCAGATTTTCTAACAAAAGTCAGCCGTTTCCAGAAATTATCTAGCTTAAAAAAAATGGTTTAGAACTGATTGAATACTATTTCCATTTCTAATATTAGCCAAAGTACATACAAAATGAATTTATTTTGAAAGAATTATGAGACAAATTAAGCGTAAGTTTATTTAAAAGCAAACACAGCACTTTTACATTATTATTTGTGGTATTTACAACTAAAAATGAGGCTCGTCTCTGAGCTTCACAGTTGATTTCTGAGAAATCAGTCAGTAGTTACATTGCACAGTAATTCAACTTTTTTTCTTAGAAAACATTTTATATACCATTTAGATAGATACCATTTTTAATTAGTTAAGACTATGTAAACCTGGTTTCAAAAACTGCTATGTTGTATACATTGTGTTCATATAATGCATTTGAGAGGATCATAGAGAAATAAAATGACATTTTCTTTCAGAACAGATTGATTTCAGCAATTGATTAACTGAATAGCCTTTAAAATGTACTAGATCCTTTATCAGTAAGTAACTCCATTGTGTTCTAACTCCCTATTTATTTCTACCCCCCATTTGTCTGTAAGAAGTTTATTAAAAGGAAAAAAAGGGAAATTTAGGATTTTGCAGTTGATAGATACATGTGTAAGCAAACATGTGCAAGTATGCAAGTACACATGTGTGCACCTACATAAAAAAGAGTATATGTGTGTGTGTGTGTGTCTTCTTTAGTCTTCTGCCAACCGTCCTATGATAAAGAGAACTTGACAGCTTTCTGAAATCAAGTTTTTGAACGGAAATCAGTTAATTCCTACAGTAAACTTGTCTTGGTTATAGTGGGGGTGTGTGGGTGTGTGTGTGTGTATGTATAAAGTATATATTTTACATAAAAAAAATTTATAAGAAATGTGCAATATATTATAATATACATTATAATTTACATGTAAGAAATATGTAATATATAAAATGCATATAAAATAATATTTGTTAAAAATTGTTATCCATTACATTTCTTATATATGAAATATGTTAATGATATTTTATAACATGATTTATTATAATTTTTGTATATTATGTTTCTTATATATAATATATATTTTATATATATATATTAAAGCTAGCCAGTAAATAGCCTCTTTCTGTAAACTGATAAAGAAACTTGATTTGAACTGATAGAGAATGATCTATGGCATCGTCTTGACTACAGTACAGTTAAATTTTATAGTGCGCTTTTTAAAACCAAAAGTCTGCTTATAGAAGAGAAGAGGGCCTTGGGGATAGACAGCTTTGGTCTCATTAGCTGTGTTACCTTGAACAAGTCATTTAACCTTTCTAAGCCTCAGTCAGTTAATTGTAATAATGAACATATTAATAGCATGTACTCTGTGGAATTGTTCCACAAATCAAATGTAAAATGCTTCATGTATATTTATGTTAAATACATAACATAATGCCTGTCCCATACACGGCATTAATAGATGTATATCATGTATTATGATGATTATAATGATTTAACCATGGTACAGATAGTGTTTCTCTGAGTTGAGCTAAAGCTCTTATATTGATTTGCCAAGCCATAGTATTTTACTCAAGTGTATGGAAGTGAGCTAAAATAAACTATAATTCAGTGACTTTTGTGTTAAACTGACCCATGGGTTTTTGATTTTATTTTCATATCAAATAATGGTATATAAGTTTATATTTTTACATAAAAACTTTGAATAAAGTACAAAATAAAATACCTATTACGAAGACTGTTAACAGTATTTTGTCAGGGTTTAATTATTTATTTTTACCACTAATGTCAGTTCTCTGAGGATGAGCTTATGCCTTATTTATAATTTTTTTTAAAAAATCATTGTATCCTCAAGGCTGAGTTATGACAATGCCTGAAACATTGCCAATTGCCTATACAAAGAGAGAAAGGGAAAGGAGGGGGGAAGGAGAAAGGGAGAAAGAAAGGAAAGAAAGAAGAATTGAATGGTCAGGTGTTTATCTGTATCTTTAACTATTTTTAGATTCTCTCGTAGAGTAAGAAACTCACAGAGTCTATACTCATGCCCAGATTCCAGAGATTTGCCAGATGCTGATAGCATTTGTTAGACATTATCTCAGCTGCTGAGGCTCTTGGGCCATATTTTAAGGCTTGCTGTGCGATTGCTACATGTCTGCTGAAATGCTCTGCATCTGATAGACACAAAGCAAAAACACTTCAGCCTGATTTCTCTCTCTTCAGGTATGAAGCATTTAATCTGGCTAACTCCAAGTAAATCTTATCAGTGCCACAGCGTTTTAGGTCAGTTCCCCTGGGTTAAGTTGCTGGTCTTTTTTTGCCCTCTCAGAGCAAGAAAATCTCCCTTCTTGTAGCTGCTGTGCTTAAAAGCCTAAGACCCAAACTTTCCTCTACATATTTTAAAAAGCCTGAAACAAAAACTCAAGAGACCAATGGGATTGGTATGGATATAAATGTAGATGAGTATATTAAATATCATATGTTAAACATAATATATATAATATAATGAGTATATTAAATATGCTATATTAAACAAGTGTATTAAATATGAAAATGAATAGCTATACGTATAGGTTATTGCCAATTCTGTGATTTTAAAAATTATTATTAATATATACCATCACGGACTAGCTTGTTTCTCAGAAAATATAAATCCCACTTTGTTCTGAGGTGTGTCTTTCCAGGATGTCTTTTATAGTTCACTGGTATAACACAGAAGAAATATTTTACAGAGACAAATGTAAGGTTCATAGAAGTGAAGCAAATTTCACATAGAGACACGGTAATATACAGCACAGGCCTGCTGATTGCATGCCTCCCCCAAGATTCCCTTTCTGCCCTACATCTGCTGTACCTCTGAAAGTATCACAGCTTGAGTTCAGCTGCCCACAGGAATCCCAAAACTAGGAAGGATAAGGATTCCAAGAACAAATCAGTATTTCAGAGTCTCTACAATATCTCAGAATCACCTGTGCAAGTTCTAAACTGCATGCATATTTTGGGTTCACCCTTTGGGGATTCTGAGTTAGTGAATAGAAGGTGAGGTTGAGACTCTGTGTTTTTAATGTCCTCCACAGAGGATTCATTTGCAAAGCCATAGTGCATAAGTATTGGACTGTGCATAGCCACGGTGATTTATGTTTCTAAGCATTTTATACATAGCATTCAGCACCTAGCCTATGCTCATCTGCATGGAACTTGCACTGACAGGGGTAACAGGAATCTAATGATTTAGGTAATGGTCCACTAACAGGTGATAGCACTTAACCACAGAGATTGAAATACAAGTAAAAGCTTCTTGTCGCAGACTAACTGGAGTTGAAGGGAATTTAGAACTAGAATTCCAAATATCCTGATAATAAAACATAACAAAATCCCAACCTTTTGAAATCTTTTTCTAAGGATATAGACCTCTAGTCACTTCTCCCAAATAGTATCAATTACTGCACTTTCACCATCAGAAACTTGGCTTTTACTGTGTTCTAATGGATAGAGAGAGCAAAGCACTCTCTTCTTAAGGTTTGCCAGTTTAATTAGCTTAATCAACAGATTTCTGACATTTGCCACTAAAGTTTTTCTTTGGGCTTAAATATAATGAAAAGGAATAGACATATCAGTAATAACACTAGAATTTTGGTCTGATTTAAAATATAAAATATGATGCTTATATATCATATGTATGTGTGTGTGTGTGTGTATATATATATATATATATATATATATATATGCTGAGACAAACTAAACACATTTCTAAAATATAGCGGTTTTAACTAAAACTTAAAATTCGTACTATAAAATGGTGAAAGAATATAATGTGTGAAACATTTAAAATTTACTCTATTTGTCTTACTGTTATGTGGCCCTTATAATTGTTTCTAAGCAGAGACAAATGGATGAATGAAGAACCTAACACATACAAATCCAAGGTAAAAACAAACCACAGTAAATGTTAGGATAATTTTTGTGTAGATATCTGGGAAATATTTCAGGAAACACCATGAGGTATTAGTAAAAAAAAAATGCATAGGACTGCCTTTACAATATACATCTTAAAGGATCTTCTAATAATTCAAGGCAGAATTAAGTTAAAACTTTGAAATCAAGTGTAGCTTATTTTATATTACATTTCCATTTGCCTTTCTGTGAGTGATATTTATATGATAATTGATAGAGGAAATTGTGTTATTTATACAGGAATTGTGTATGTATATTTTATTTGCCACATGAGATGAACGTTACAGAAGAAAGATAGATGTAGCAAAGGAAATGCAACAAGATTTCCTTGAATAATAAGCCTGATACCTTTTTAAAAAGTTTTTTTCTTTTTTGCTCTATATTCTTTTTTAATCATTATTCTTTTCTTATAATGGAAATTAAGATATACCTTTGTGGATGGGAATATAGGCCTGCAGAACTCTTTATTTGCTTGAATCTTGAGAACTAGAATGAACAGTTTTAAAAAAGTTATTTGGGCTGCGCATGGTGGCTCACACCTGTAATTCCAGCTCTTTAGGAGGCCAAGGCAGGCAGATCACCTGAGGCCAGGTGTTCAAGACCAGACTGACCAATATGGTTAAACCCCATCTCTACAAAAAATACAAAAATTAGCCAAGCATGGTGGCGTGCTGTTGTAGTCCCGCTACTTGGGAGGCTGAGACAGAAGAATCGCTTGAACCCAGGAGGGTGTGGAGGTTGCAGTGAGCCAAGATCGCACCACTGCACTCCAGCCTGAGTGACAGAGCGAGACTCCCTCTCAAAAAAAAAAAAAAACAAAAAGTTATCTGATATAGAGTCTTTCATATGATAATGATAAATCAAAACTTGGTCTCAGTAAAAATTAAGATCTGAGTATGGAGAGCTGTGACAGAACATAGCTGGATTCTTGAAAATGTGATAAGCAGAAGCTGAGGAGAGCATAGTGCTGGACAGTTGTGGCAGAACAGTCATAAATCTAAAGAGCTGGGGCCAACTTCCACCGTTAGTTTTTATACAAATCTTCTGAACTCTCTTTTAAACATACTTATTTTACACTTGCTCTTGAATGTCAGTTTAGCCTGAGATTGCCAGATTCAGCAAACAAAAATACAGATGTCAAAATTTTGCATGGGGATATACGTATAGTAAAAGAATTAATTTTTATCTGAAACTCATATTAATTTTGTCCAATAGTTTATCTAATGACACTAATTAAATCAGACTTTATTTTAAAGAAATTTATTTTTCAATTACTATATATATCAGTTGTAATTTTTATTTTTGTTAAAAACAGTTTTTAAAATTTCTTAGACCTCACTGAGAGTTTGACTTAATTTCAATAATACAAGATATTCTTCTAGAATGAATTCTTCTAGAGCCGCTTAGAATATGGAGTTGAGCAAAATACCATAGAGGAGAAAGAACTGAAATAAAGAAGGCATTACTTCCCTGTTTTCTAGAACTGACAGTTTTGCTAAACAAATAATGACATTGCCTGAGGTACTTCCTGATAGGCTTAATTAGTCAGATCCCCAAATAATCTGCTACTTGTCATTATTCATTCAACTGACAAATCCTCTTTTTGATACTTGAGTTCAAAAAGAAAAAATTTCAGCCCTGAGCAAAGTCATAACATTTGTATAGGTTAAGACCTTTATCAGGCTTGTAGAAATATTTTGACAAAGATGGTCTTCAGTGGCATCTGCTTTTGTTTTCATGAGTGACATGTGATTGCATCAGTTCAATCGCTACAACCAGGACCTATTTATATAAGGCCTGTCCTACATCTGCATATTCATAAAACAGGAGCTAATTACTAAATATTTACAAAAGACTATACCATAAAATTAATATATGTCAAGGGAGGCACCAATAGGTATTCATTGTCTGATTTTCAGCAAGGGCTTTAGATTGTCTGAATGTTAAAAAGACGGTTAGTTGTACTTTGTTAAATGCAGACAGAATATCAAAAATCCTTGAAAATCAGTAATTTCCAGAAGTAACAAAGAAACGTTTATTTCTGTTACAATAAGCTGGTTTTGCTAGGAGAATGAAATGTGGATCATATCACAGAAAAAAGTTCACCAATAAGACAGGTCCCAGGCTGCACTGTAAGGCAGAGGAAGTTCAGGTGTCTTTACTGGGTAGGATATATTACAAACCCATCATAAATAAATTTACAATTTAAAATAGTCTCTTCTATCAATAATGTATAGCTAGCTAATTCTTTCGTATTTTTAAATGATGCCACTGTCTTTTTTTCTTGTACATCAAAATTGATCACTATGCAGAGTGTTGAAGTTCCTTTTTAAAGTCTGTACATAATTATTTAATAAAAGTTTAAAATCTGGGTGAAAAATTAATACATGTTCTTTTGTAGACAGTTTAGAAATATACAGAAAAAAATTAAAAATCTTTAAAAAGTCATTTCAAATCTTAGTACCGACACAGCCATCATCGTTATATCCTTCTTCAAAAAAATCTTCTGGAAAATATTGTCGTATACCTTTTAGTTTTCAGTTGGTAGTTTGATAACCTCTCTGCTCCTTTAGAAGAAAAGCCATCCAGTGTGAGAATCAGCCTATTATGGGGTCATCTCTGCTTCTACATGATTGAAAGGGAGTGATCAAGGATAGTTTGTCTGGAGGCCCAGAGACTATGTCTGGCTTCAGAAGTCCAGTTTGCCTCTCATTAGTTGGTCTACAACGATTTAAGTTTGAATTATTTCTCAAAATTTAATAATGGACAAATTTCATATAAGAATTAGGATTTTCATCTTCTTTTGAATAATCAGATCTCACATTTGAAGGCTGTATTCTAATACAAACAAGACTTCTGGAGTTAAGTAATCTCTACCCAGTTTAGACAGTGTTCTACTTTGCTGCTTCCTCAGTTTACTAAATAAAGATGCTCTATGCCAGTTGTTTAAGAGCTTGGTGTTTAAATGCTACAAAGTCATGAAAACTTGTGACAATGACTGGTCTTCCTTAGACTCATGGTTTTTTGACTTTTCCATTTAAAGACTAAGGTACAAGAGATTATCTCACCATATTTAAAATGGGGAGAAATAACCACAAAATTGAGTCTTAAAACTTAGCAGAAAAAAATTACCAAGGTAATTGTTCGTCACCTGATGGAAAATCAGCATGTCTTCATAGTAACCTGATTAACACATACTAGTATTGCAGAGGTAAAAAGTAGGAGGAATTCTTAAATGGGTTTTATAATAGCATCTGAATAACTTTAAATAATGATTTAAAAAATTGTAGTGTTTTTAAAAGTATTACATTGGAATTGTCATTGTTTATGAGTAGAAACATCAAAGTATACATTTTGTGTGGGAATACTGGTTCTAAGACTCAAATGAGTGAAGCTGTATATATTTATTATCTATTTATCTTGACACAAATGGCTCATATGCTCCCTCATTTCTTATATTCACCCTGAAATATCAGTAGATTAATTGATATAATGTGGTTATCTATCTTTTTTATGTTTTCACTAGCTAAGAAGTGCACTCTACTGAGACAGTTTCAGTTAATTAAATCACTCTTCATATTGCACATTATTCTGTTGAGGCATTGTAACGATCCTGTTGAAGTTTTGCCCATAGATTACCTCTTTCAAAGCTAATTCCTATTCAGTGGTACTCTGTACGTCAATCAAAAGACGAAGTGTAATATGAACACTGTCTTTTTAAAAAGCGAGACTATCAATGTGACAGAAAAATAAAACTGACACAAAATTCATAATGTTATAAAATAAGAACTATTTAATCCATGATATCTGTTTATTTAATAGACTTACGTTTGACATCCATTTCTGAGGCATTGGCAAGCATCATAAGGGTCCTATTTTCAAAGATTCCTTGTATAGATTTAAATACTGTTACTGGACAGCTGAAGGGTAAAGCTTCTGTACAAATCATATACAAAAATACCATTTGAGAACTATATTTTGGGTTTCATTCAGAAGTTGCCATTTTATTAAGGTTAAGCATAAATATAGTCTAACAAAGTCAGAGTTTTTTGTTTAAATTATAAATTAAATCTTTAATATTTTCTGACATCTGTCAACTCTATAAAAGGAGATAACCACTTTAAATTGTTAAATGTTAATAAAATTAAATGTTTTAGAAGGATTCAAATTCATTGGAAGTCGTATATATCTATATATGTTGAATCGGTCACTATTAGGACTCAATTACGATTAATTCTATGTCCCTGTTAGTCAGACTTCTGCCAACGGTTTTCAAGCTTCCTTGATTTTAATCATCTTTCGGTACAATATTTTGTTCATATATTTCCAAAATATTTTATAAATTATAAATTATGTGCATGACTGACTCTACTAATAGAAGTTGTTAAAAACACACACATACAAATGTAGCATAAAAGCAATATAGTAAATAAATGATTGTTAATGTTGTTTATTACTGAAGCGTTGGCATATTTATTATAATTGGCTCACAAATACACTGTAAGTAAATATGCTTCGTCTGCCCATTTTTTCCTTGAATTAATTCTACAACAGTAATTCAAAACTTGTTTCTAACTTCAATTTGTTTAAATATTTGATTTAAAGGGCTGACCAACATAAAAAGGATACCATGCAGAGATACAAAATCAAAAATGGGACTAGTGTAAAATTGGTTGTGCTTACTGAATCATTTTGTTTACATTTACCACACCCACTAATTAAGCCAATCCTGTAGAGATAAAGGAAAGTTATGGATGCTGGCATGGTCCTCGTCTCTTGATTTCCTTTTCTTTGCTACAAGTACTATTGTGGCCTGATCTTACTGAAATCTAGAGTTGCCTACTTTAAAAAGAGGACCCTCATTACGGTGAGGTACTTTCATATTACTGGTTATAATTCTTTGGAGACACAGCCACTGGTAACATCTGGCAATAGTTCTAAGCTTGGCCAAACTCCGTCTTCTGTATTGTCACTTACAACCCCTTCTCCCTTCATTGCGTGTCTAATCATTACCTTCTAACCCAAACCCAAGGAACAAACCCTTTAAGAGAAACCCTTCAAAAATGGTCTGCATTTTATTTTCTTTTTGGATTCCCCTACTAGTCAGGTGACAAAATAAAATGGTTTAAAATAAAGCGGTTAAGGTGTTGGATCTGAAACCATATTACTGTATGCAAATTCTGGCTCAATCACATACAGGCTCTATAATTTTGAGGAAATTAGGTCATCTTTCTATGCTTCGGTTACCTGAAGAATGTGATAAAATATATGAGTATAGTAAGAGAAAAAAATATGATTTTTGCAAGGTGCTTAGAAGAAGGTTAAAGGTAAGAAGGGCATGTTTGATCTCATAAGAAATAGAAATAAAGGTGAAGTGTGGCTAGAGTGAAAAAATACGAAGAAAAGTGGATTTGTTCAGAAAGACGTTCTACAGATAGCTGATGAAAGACCTGGTAGGTTATCATACAAACTTTTATTTTGACTCCAAAAAAAAGGGAAGTCAGTGAAGGACTTTAAAGAGAAATATGACAAAATATGACTTAAGTTTTAGGTTTTCTTGGGTTTCTCTTTACCCTGCATTCTAATTCAGTAGATTTACATGTTTTTTCTGTCATGTCAGTTCTTGAAAGCCAGGAATGTTTATAATCCACTTTCCAATCTATAAAGCCCAGTATATTGCCTGGATTAAAATCAATGCTTAATAATTATGTGATAAAGGAATGAATTGCTAATCCACACTGGCTTTATAACTTAGGCAAATTGTATAATTCGTCATTTATTCATCAAACCTTTTCTAACGAATTTTTTTGATCAAATTACAGCAACTCAAATCTGGGCCTCAGTTTTGTTATTTTGCTTTGTTGTTACAAAGAGAGCAGCACCTACCTGTAAAGTGTTATTCTCTTGCAAGATACCCAGTTTTAAATTAAAAATATTGTTAAGCCTCAAGGGTTTTTGTCTTAAATCACTCAAATGGACCATTTCCAAAGTAGTTTTAAATGAAATGGAAGACTACAAACCACATCCCAACTATTAAAGCCTTAGGCCTGGAGAGAAATCATTAGTTTTATAAAACTAGAATATGTCTTCTCATTCAGTTTGACATTGCTAATGATTTTAAACCTATTTTTCCCTTAATAATCTTATATTGTCTCACACATAAAACTTAATAAAGCATATACAACATATAAACCTACATTACTCTTCAATATGAAGGAGACAGGAACATAAAATATGTTACATTACATTACAACATTGATGTTAGGTAGCATCAGACATGCTGTAATATAAATTCAGCTGCTAATTATAAAATATGCATTTAATAATTCATGTTTCATTAATGTACAATAAAAATACAGCATGTAAAGAAATATATATTGTGGCATTCTGGAGAATTATCCTGAGGCTACAGACTAATTTAAAATATAATCATTCTTATCACATATTTGGGGCCATTTCATGAAACTAGTCATGTATTCTGTTCATGACCTAGATTTAACTTGATTCCTCTGAAACTTTTCTGTGCTATTTTAATGCCTTAAGGGGCAAAGTAAAATTTAAATTGAGATCATTTCTTCATAATCATTGTGCATTATTGTGGCATGTTGAAATAACAATAAAATTTAGCATTGCCGTCTTTTATAGAAAGAGAAAGAAAAAGGTTGCAGCATATTCTGTGTTATTGCCCAATTCAGAGTAGAAAGTCTTTCTGGATTTATTTTAAAAACTTAGCAGTAGAAGACTAAAAGGATGTCACTTATTTTACTCGAAGGAGTTTCTGTTATACACCATCACCTGGGAGAAAGAGTTTGTTAGTGTCTCCAAGGATTGTGCATCTCTTACTGTGGTGACATCTCAATAATGTTGACAATATTGCTGACTTTATCATCTGCAAATAATCTGCCCAAATCATAATGACTTAGTGGGAAATTTTAAAATATTAATTATGCTGACTGACTATGCAAGAGTGTGTCTTTTAAAATATCCTTTATTTTTCAGGCAACGATATTGATTAAACATTTCTCTTGCATGACTAGAAGAGTCTTTTATTTTTATTATATATATTAGCAATAACTGTTTTGCTTGACTGTAAAAACTTGACTGTCATGGGTTATTTATTTTTCCATATTCCCCTTATCATTTCTTATTCCATTACAGCTATAAATTGAGTCCCTATGGTCTACTTGTCAACAACTGATCTTTGCTTTTTCTCCTCATTCTTCACTCTAGTCAAATGCTTCCAGGGTACAGGTCCTGCTCTAGCTACCCCTGGAAAAATTGAAAAGCTCCCAACTGTAGCCAACATAAGCTTTTAAGTTAAATTACTGTTTTCTCATCTTTATCTGCTTTCTTTACCATGTCCTTCCAAAACTAGTTGGCATTTATTTTTGTAAGATGTCTGTCTGAATTATGGCAGATGCCCTGCTTTAACTTTTATGTCTATTTTTCTGTTTAGTGACAAAATTAAAAGATATTGCACCAACATCACCAGGGATCCCCACCTCATACCCATTGAATCAGAAACTCTGGGTGGGACACAAAATCTTTACAAACATTATATGTAATTCTAATAAACTGAAGTTTGCAAACCACAGACACAGGGCTAGTCATCTAAGATTTTGAATTTTGTCTTCCAACTAAACTGGGTTACGTTTTGATTACTTCCTTTTCATATTCCTTGATATGAATTTGCTGTCTGGTTTTTTCACAATTGTTTTCAACCTAACATGACAGTGGGGGTGGTGAGCCTGGATATTTGGATCCCCAGCGTTGTCAATAGTGAGTTCTCTTCACTATTCTATGCGACTAGTCAGGATTACCTTTCAAGTAGGTGCTTTCTTATGACCTTAGATTAACTCTGTTGATCACAGAGAATTAACAAAACACATCACAGAGAAATGAAGTGTGCACATAATGTTAGAAAAATGGCACTGATAAGGCTGGGTGTAGTGAGTTATTCCTCTAATCCCAATACTTTGAATGACTGAGGTCAGGAGCTCATGACCAGCCGGGCCAGCATGACAAAATCCCATCTTTACTAAAAATACAAAAACTAGCCAAGCTTGGTGGTGTATGTCTCTAATCCCAGCTACTCAGGAGACTGAGACAGGAGAATTACATGAACCTAGGAGGCAGAGGTTGTAGTGAGCTGAGATCGTGCCACTGCACTCCAGCCTGAGTGACAGAGCAAGACTCTGCCTCAAAAAAAAAAAAATAATCATACTGATAATAACATATAATACAGGATTGCCACAAACCTTCCCTTTGTTAAAAAAAAATCTCAATATTTGTGAATTGCAATAAAATAAATTATGCATATAAATTAGTGACAGAAACATAGATCTCTTTTGTCTTGAATGAAGATGAATTTCATGATGTATAATAAATACTAGTTGATAAAAATGGCTGCTATGTTCTAAATGTTTGTGTCCCCTTAAAATTCATATATTAAATCCTAACCCCAAAATGATAATATTAGGAGGTGGAGCCTTTGGAAGGTGGTTAGATCATGGAGGCAGAACCCTCATGAATGAGATTATTACTTTTATAAAAGAGTGAGTTTTCCCTTTTCTACTGCCATGTAAAGTTAGAAAGATGGCCATCTATGATTTAGGAAGTAGACCTCAACAGATACTGAATTTGTCAGCAAACTTGTTCTTGGATCCCAGTCTCCAGAATTAGAAGAAGTAAATTTCTGTTATCAACTGCTTAGTTGATGGTATTTTTTTAATAGCAGCCCGAATAAACCAAACACTGCTCTGAATTATAAAATAGGCCAATATGTAAAATTATAAGGTATGGCACTTTGAATTTTTTTTTATTTTATATTCATCACATACTGATTAGTGAACTCTTGCCAAGAAATTTCAGCAAAGGAGGCTGTTCAATATATTTGAACAATGTAATGTTTGATAGTTTCTTCTACTCTCACTTGCTTTTCAGTAATAATTGTATTCTTAGTTCATTTCCTTTACATTTAAAATGCATACGTATTATTATAATAGATTCATTTAATAAATAAAAGTTAGGCAAATATTTTCAGTTGAATTAGCTTATTTTAAAATGTTACTTGAACTTACTGCAGCTATTTCTCTATAGGTATTACTGAAAATACAGTATGAAATGTTTTGTCAAATCAGCTTTTTTAAAAAAAAAAAACTCATTACACAAAATGGGCCTCCAGGTTTAAGCACAATATTTAGTTTTGTTTAAATAACATTTCATTTAACATATATTTCAATAGGATATAATTTTAAAAATGTGTATTTTCAAAGTATTATTGAATGATAATGTTTGCTTATTAAAAGGAAATTTAAGAATTACAAAAATCAAAAGAAAGAGTGTTTCAGAGGTTCAGCTTTTCCAGCAAAGGTACTTACGGAATTTTACTATGGACCACTGTGATTACATTAACCTTTTATTTATATGGAATATCTACTTTAGCTGAACAATATTTGAAGCAACTGATCCCTTGTTAATAATGAATCTTCAGGGTGTTATTTATTTTCGCAGACAACTATTCATGTGAATATGACACATTGGAAATATTGGAGCTACAATACAAAAATTTAAAAAAATTAAGGGAAAAAATATCTTAACAGATGTCTCCATCTCACATATAGCATCCAAATAACCAGAGGCCTTCCTCCTGGGGAATTATTTTTAAGTTACAGTATGGAGAGGAGTTTCTGCTCTTAGTCTTGAATATACATTATTTATATTTATAGTAATGTATATTTTTAACAAGGAAAGCTGATTTTTTACGCATTAAACTAATACAGGTGGGTGTTGTCAGAAACAAAATTATCATTGTTATGTGTTATTCAGTAAGTGGTGCAGTTTCTAATATCAGAAATTCTCAGACAGATATCAGGATGAGCAGCTAAATGATATTAAAAATGTATGTACATCCTGACCTAATCAATCTCAAATACCATTTTCAGAGATATAAAAAGATTTTGAGACTTGTTATATTTTACTAAATATATGAGAAAGCAAATAATTGATTGTGACTTTTATTCTCTGGGGACCTCTGGTTTCCATTAAATTTAACCATAAGCCTGCTGTAAGTTTTTTTTTCTCTTATATAAAATGAACTAATAAGACTCAGAGTAAGTTGTACAATTTTAAATTCATGCACACACCAAATTTTCCATTCAATGTAATTTTCTTACCCATAAAACTATCATTACTCTTGTGTGTTGTCAATGTCATTGAAGTAATAATTGTTTAAGGACATAAACATGAAAAGTGCATGTTCTTTGTGCTGTGCAGTATACACAGTCTTTCAGATAATTTTGCTAGTCTAAACAAGCTCATAAATTATGGAAAACTTAAGAGAGAAGTATCCACACAAATAATACCATTGAGAGTATAATGTAATATGTATCCTATAAGGACATGAAGACAAAGATGGTTCTGCAACTTGGGGTGGAAGATGTAGTTTACTCTCCCCCAAATTTCTGACCTTTATAGAAAACCATTGTATTTGGAAACTTTGGAGCAGAGTCACTCTAAGGACACATATTAAAAGGCTTAAGTATCCTTCTTGATGGGGTTAAAATGCAGACTCCTGGAGGCCATCACTAAATAGTCTGATTCAGGAATTATGAGCTGGAGCTCAAGAATCCATCATTTTTAACAAGCACCTCAGGTAATTCAGATCAAGCAGCCAAAAATGACCTTTGAATCATAAGAAGTACCTTGGATTTTACGTTATGAGACCTCGTTTTCCCTCACTTTATGTAAGTTAACCCAGGAGTCTTCAAATAAATGTTATGCCCTGTCATACTTTTCTTTCTTTCGGTTAACTTAGCCAGAATCTGTTTAATTTGCTTAGTGCCTTAAGCTGTATATAGAATTTTTGAATCAATGTCTCTGGTTGTTCCTTAAGATGATTTTAAGATATAAACACATGTTTTTAAGAACTTAAATATTTTGATAATGTGCTTATAAGCTGTGAGTTCTTAAAAGGTCATAGATATAATTTTATGATGGAATCAAATGTGAAATGCTTTTTCATGGCACTGTTAATACTACTTTTCTCAATGAATGTTATCTAAAAGAAAGAGGAATTTCACCATTTTGACTTGGAAATTATAGTAAAGCTCATTTTAAAAATAACAATGCATGCTTTATGAAAAAATCAGGGAGTATTTCCAAATAATATTTTTTCATCATTTGGTTTATGCAATTATACTGCATTTTACACTCTTGAGTCTTCAAGACTTAGGATAGACTTAGCACAGTCCTCAGTTAATAAATGCTTCATGAATCACTGACGTTATGCTCTCTCAGTTTTGTTTTCAAGATTAGTTTATGCACTCATTCAAAAATAATAAAGGTGCACAATGCTGTGCTCTGAAATGCACATAGCATGGTAAACAATACACAGTCCCTTCCTTCGGGACTCTTAGAGACAAAGAAAACTGCCTTCACCACAAAGTGTGACAAAAAATATCGTAACCCACCAAACTAAATTACGTATTCTTGTTAGATGTATGTTGTAACGCTCCCTTTTCTTCACAGCACAGACTATGATAATTTTATATACACATACACAAGGAAAATATCCTCTGTCTTAATTATGACATAAGAATAATGATGGAATATAACTTATTGATCAGTATTTGCTTAGTAGCTTGTGCCTAGAATATAGAAAGGCAGTCAGTAAGTATCTGTTAAGTGAATGAACAAAATGTCTTTCCTATAGATTTGCTTTCTGAAAGGCAGAGATTCTTCTAGGTGTATTATGTTGTCAAAGAATATTGAGCCATTTTGCTTAATTATGCTCTTATAAAAATAACTCTATTTCTAGTACTTTATATGTGGCTATAAATAGGATAGTATAAAATAATAGTTAAGTCAAATTCATATTTATTACTGATTATATTTTTAAATGATAACTGATATTGTGGAGATATTAAATTAAAATGCATACAGATTTGTCTACCTGTGATTCTTCTCAATCACTTATTAATTTAATTTGGATTCATATCCATTAGAGGTGAATTGGGAAAGTAGGCTTTTTAGTCTAAAGAAATTACCTAGAGGTAAGACTTATAAAACCTAGTGTTAATATTTATTGATATTTAACATGATAAATTTCCTTTGAACAATGTGGGTGTTAGGGACACCAAACCCTGAAATAGTCAAAATTTATGTATAACATTTTACTTCTCACAGAATTACTCATAGCCAACCGTTGACTGGAAGCCTTACCCCGATAAGATAGTCTATGAACACATATTTTGCACACTATGTGCATTATATACTCTATTCTTACAGTAGAGTAAGCTAGAGAAAATAATGTTATAAGAAAATGATAAGGAAGAGGAAGAGAAAACTACGCCTACTGTTCATTAAGGAGGAAACTGAATTATCTTTTTTATTTTTTATTTTTTGAGACAGAGTCTTGCTCTTCACTCAGGCTGGAGTGCAGTGGCGTGATCTTGGCTCACTGCAACTTCTGCCTCCCGGGTTTAAGCGATTCTCCTGCCTCAGCCTCCTGAGTAGCTGGGATTACAGGTTTGTACCACCATGCCCAGCTATTTTTTGTATTTTTTGTAGATACAGGGTTTCACCATGTTGGTCAGGCTGGACTTGAACTCCTGATATTGTGATCTGACCACGGCCTTCCAAAGTGCTGGGATTACAGGGATGAGCCACCACGCCTGGCCTGAATCATCTTTAAGGTCTTTATTGTCTTCATGTTGAGTAGGCTCAGGAAGAGGAGCGATTGGCGTTGCTTTCTCAGGAATGGCAGAGGTGGAAGAGGTGGAAGGAGAGGCAGGAGAGACCGACACACTCAGTGTAACTTCATGAAAATACATTATAGTTTTTGTCTGAATTCTTTTTCATTTCATAGAAATGTTTCTATACATTACCAATCTTTCTCCTGCCATTTGCTTTAGTTTCAGTGGCCATATTATAGAAGGGTTGATGTCCTAAAAGAAACGAAAAGTAACCTTGAGCAATCACAACTCTTATGCCGGATTGTCTAACGTTGCACTGGTTTATGGCAATACTTTTTCTGTGTCTTCTTCCCTGTCTTCTTTCTCATCTTCTGGCACTGGTTCGCAAGAACTCACCATCATCAAGCTGTCTTCTGTTAATTTGTTAGGTCTGTTGTCTCTTAGCTCTGTAATTTTTCTAAGATTCATTACTTGAAACTCTTTATCCACACCCCCAACCATGGTACTTTTTGTTTTTGTTTCAGGTTTTTTGTTTTTTGGTGGGGGTTTGTTTTTTTGTTTTGTTTTTTTTTTGTTTGTTTGTTTGTTTTTTTGCCGTATCCACAATCTCTTTCAAGATTTTCTGGATTGGCTCTATCATAAATCTGTGAAGTTTTGTATAACATTTGATTACAGTTTTCTTCAGCAGGAACTTACTGTATTATGCTTATGGGTTTTGTTGCTTTTTCTGTAACAACAAAGGCATTTTCAATGGTGTAATTCTTCTACGCTTTCATGATGTTCTCTCTATCGGAGTTCTCTTCCGTAGCATTGAGAATCCTTTCTAGAGAGTACTGTGTGTAATGAGCCTTAAAGGTTCTTATGAATCCCTATGTAGAAGCTGAATTAGATATACTGTGCACAGGGGCAAATAGAGCACTTTGACACCTTCTGTGTTGAATTCAAGAGGTTCTCAGTGGATAGGGGATGTCCAATATCAAAATAGTTTTTAAAAGTAGTCCCTTACTTGCTAAGTACTTCCTGATTTCAGGGACAAAGCATCGATGGAACCAAGTCAGAAAAAGGGTTCTTGTTCTCCAGGCCTTCTTGTACAGCCAACAAACTGGAAGCTGTGTATTTTTTTTCCCTTCAAACTTAGTGTGTAGCAGCTTTACACATAGGAGCAGCCCTGATCATAAACCCAACTGTATTTGTATAAAACAGTAGAGTTGGCCTATCTCTACCAGCCTTAAATCAAAATACACACAGTTCTTCCATACTAAGGAATGTCCACTGTGGCATCTTTTTTTCTAGAGTAGGACACTTTCATCTGCCTTAAAAACCTATTCAGGCAAATATCATTTTTCCTCAGTGATTTTTCTTAATGGCATCTGGGAACTCTGCTGCTGTCTTGGGCAGCAGATGCTGCTTCTCCTGTTATCTTGACATTTATTAAGCCAAAACTCCTTCTAAAATTATCAGGCCATCTTTGTGACATTAAACTTTCCAGCTTGAAATCCTTGACCTTCTATTTGTTCTAAGTTGTCATATAATGATTTTGATTTTGATTGCATTATATCAGAATCTATAGGTATATCTTCCTTAGAACAATCTTGAACCTACACAAAAGCTGCATCTCAAATATAAGATTAAAAATATAATAAAAAGAAGTGCAAAGTCCTCACGTCTGCTTAAATAGGTGTAGTGATGGCTTCACAAATTTTCTTTTTCTTTGTCATCGTGGTTTTTAGTTTGAATTCATCTCAAAATGGCAGCAACCACAACTGCAGACCTCAGTGTCTGGAACATATTGAGCAATTAGACTTTATCTTGTAATGTCATGACTATTCTTTGCTTCTTGAGAGTACCTCCAGCAACACTAGCGGCACTTCATACGGGTTTCACGGTATTATTCAAGGTTTATGGTATTGTGCTAAACAGGAAGAAAAATGTATCAGAACTTAGAGAAATCACTTTTTACTGTGACGCACAATTTGCTGGAGAGATAATGCTCACTCAGAGATGATTTGCTTAAAACATGTGACGTTTTAAGTGGATGCTCATAACACTTGGGATCACCGCGATAGTTACAGGACGTGGTTATGAAATTATTACAGTGGCCAGGCATGGTGGCTCATACCTGTAATTCTGGCACTTTGGGAAGCTGAGCGGGTGGATCACCTGAGGTAAGGGGTTCAAGACCAGCCTGGCCAACATGGTGAAACCCCGTCTCTCCTAAAAATACAATAATTAGCCAGGCCTGAGGGCACATGCCTATAATCCCAGCTCCTCAAGGGGCTGAGGCAGGAGAATTGCTTGAACCCAGGAGGCAGAGATTGCAGTGAGCAGAGATCATGCCACTGCACTCCAACCTGAGCAATAGAATGAGACTCTGTCTCAAAAAAAAAAGTTATTACACTAGTACAATATGGGTAATTTTATGCAGTTATAATGAATACTGCATATGTATGTATGTTTACATTTGTCTCAACTATGAATGTCACCATGTATGGTCTGTGTTTGTTTGCTTAGGTTTTGATAATTTTTTCTTTTTACAATAGATTTATGAATATTGTATGGTAGTGAATAATATGATACACTAGTATCTACACATATTTTATGCATTTATGACATTTCTAACTTTTTCATAATTTTTTTGATACTTCTATTCTTGGCAGTTCATATGTGAGATTTTTATATTGTCACAAATCTCCCCAGAATTTTCCAACAATATTTATTGGAAAAAATCTGCTTGTATGTGTGCATTTCAAACCTGTGTTGTTCATGGAACCAACCATATTACATTCTTACTATAGAAATAACTACTGTATTAAAGCCACAGATTAATTTTATATTCATTGTTACGACAATCTATAGTAATTTTGTATAGCATGAGATTGGAAACTTTAGGTAACATCTGGGGTTACAAACTGAGGAGTACCAAGGCGAAATTCTACTAGGCCTTTGAGACCACAGTTGGTACAATTCGTTAGACCTTTTACTGACTGTATGTGTGGAGACTGGCCAACGACCGCTGTGTGAAGGAAGACTTTTCTTGCAAGGCTTATCATCTAATCTTAGTATCACTAGCTATATGGGATTAAATCCTAGGGAGAGCAGTTGCATCTTGTTATCTTGGAATGCAGAAATGTCTTTGCAGTCTTCAAATGAACGAAGAAGTGGCTTCTTCTACAGTACTAGTGGTTCTGGGGAATTTTGGCTCTTCTGCTCTTAGAAGTAAGTTCTGGGCCTGCTTCTCATTTTTTATACATCTCTGGCTGCTGAGATGAGTGTCTAAATGCTACCAAAGAGACCCCCTAAGTTTCATTCTTTAAAATGGTGAATATTCACCCTTAGTCTTTGTCTTTTTCAATGACTCAGTGATACCCAGCGTGAGCCATCTGATTATATTATTATGATTTCTACTTCCACTGTTCCTCTCAAATGCTTGTGATACTGCATTTGCAAAGACATTCTCCAGTATCCTGTTCCAGTCCCCAGCTAGTAGAAAGTTTTAATAGTTGTACTACTATACCATGCTGTGAGCCATTCATACTTCACCTACTGACAGAATTTTTTTTTCCAGCTGACAATTTAGCTCTAAAATATCATTTTACAGTCCATGTCCTAGGCCATGCCCATCTCCAACTCTTTTAGGTGAGATTCCCCAGAAAACGTTTTACAAAATGAGATTTTTTTTTTTTTTTAATGCAAGCGGTTTATTGTGAAATACTCTGAAAACAATGTCTGTGAGAAAGTGAAGGAAAGAGAAACAGACAATTTGAACAGTAGTGTGGTTATAACAGAGATCTTAGGCAATCCCACAGAAAGTGCTTGAGCTGGGATACCTCATTAGAGATGTCTTGAATTAAGGGAAAGGGCTTGGTCTTTGTACGTTCATAGAAAGCAATGATTGGATGTGGTATGGGGTTGGAGGAAGGGGAAGTCATCTTTCAGGTAAGGCCAAGTCCTAGGGAAAAACTCGACTATGAGTTTTCAGCTGCCAACAATCTGGGCAGCTGGGGCTAAGAGAGTCTCAGATACGAAGATGGATTTGGAGGGCACACCACAGCACCCACAACAGCCAGTGGGGCTACTGACTAGTAAAGGAAACGAACATTAAGTAGGCAATCCAGCTTTTGACAAGGAGAATTTGGGAAGCCAAACTAGGTATTCTAGGTAATGAGATTGTTTTATTTTCTGAAAAAAGTAATACTGCTTCGAGCATCTGTATAAAGCAATCAGACCCTCTCAGGTAGCAATTCCAAATGAGAAAGAAAGTGATTGAAGAAAACTATTTTTGAGTGAAAATACAAAGGTTTCAACATCAGAAAAATTGCAAACATTTTAAAATTTCATATATAAATGAAGAAACTCATAGAAAAGAACACATTTTTTGATTAGCAAAATTATTTTTTCTAAATAGATATTGAAAATATAAAGTTGACATAGTTTGCAAGGCAGGGGGAAATGTATATAACAGCTGCATCACTGAGTAATTTTAAACTTCCCATAGTAAATATCTTGGGTCAAGTGTTAACAGATGTGTTTTTTATATACATTTTTACTGTTTCTGTAAGGAATAAGAAAAACCCAATTTATTGAAAAATTGAAGTTAATTTTATGTTTAATCCAAGATTATTTCTTGAGAGACCTCTAGTGTTATATATAGTCATAATCCTGAACAGAGGGTACGAATTTGTCTTTTATGTTGTGTTGTGGGTACTAGTTCATCTCACTTGGCTCTGAAGGCCTCATTCATTTAACTAATCACATTTGTCCAGTGTCTTCTTTCTGCCAAGCTCTAGGCTCTGGGGATACAAAGATGAACTGGGCATAGTACTTTTCACATGCCCAAATTCATGTTGAGGGGATATAGTGGTTATTTAAAAATATTAACACTATACAACAAATACTGTAAAAGAAAGATCAGTGAGTTGTGAAAACCCAAAAGATGGTGCAGCCAATTTTATACATTGCAGAAGGAAGAAAAATCATTATGAAATTTAGCACCTGCCTTCTTGAATGATAAATGGGGCTTCCAAAGTAAAAACTTGGATTTAATTTTATGTTACAGATTTATGAAGTAGTGTTAATTCTTAGTGTAGCTGGAGCATAAGGTATGCTAAATGGAATGATGTGGGTGATAAGAAAGACAGTGGAGGCCGGTGCAGTGGTGGCTCATGCCTGTAATCCAAGCATTTTGGGAGGCCGAGGCAGGCAGATCACCTGAGGTCAGGACTTCGAAACCACCCTGACCAACATGGCAAAAACTCATCTCTACTAAAAAATACATAAATTAGCTGGGTGTGGTGGCAGGCACCTGTAACCTCATTTACTCTGGAGACTGAGACAGGAGAACCACTTGAACCTGGGAGGCGGAAGTTGCAGTGAGCCAAGACTGATCACTGCACTCCAGCTTGGGCAAGAGAGTGAGACTCTGTCTCAAAAAAGAAAAAGGCAATGGAGTTTTGATCTCAGACTGCAATGGACAACTTATTCCAAAGTGTAAGTTTAGATTTTGTCCCATGAATGGTAGAAATAAGCAGTCTTCCTTTCTTTATTTCTCTTTCTTGCCTTGCCCGTCCGCCCACCCTCCCTTCCTTCCAGAGTCTTGCTCTCTTGTCAGGCTGGAATGCAATGGCGCAATCTAGGCTCACTGCAAGCTCTGCCTCCCGGGTACAAGCAACTCTCCTGCCTCAGCCTCCCAAGTAGCTGGGATTAAACACACGTTCTATCTCATCCGGCTAATTTTTGTATTTTTAGTAGATACAGGGTTTCACCATGTTTGCCAGGATGGTCTCGATCACTGACCTTGTAATCTACCTGTGTTGGCCTCCCACAGTGCTAGGATTACAGGCATGAGCCACAGGGCTCTGCCCTAGCAGTCTTTCTAAGTAGCTGAGTAACATAGCTGCATTTAATTTTTAGAAAAGTAATTCTGGCTGCTCTGAAGTGGGACTGAGTATGGTCAGAGAAATGCAGACTGCAATGAAAACAGATGTCATAATTGAGTCCAAAGATAATATCCGTATATCAAGGTAGTGGTAGTTGATCAGAAAAAACTTCAAAGAAAAAAGAATTTCATGTAATTAGTAGACTATGTAAGGCATATTGCCGTGTTTAAAATGAGGAAACTGAGGCCAGTATAAGAAAAATTAAATTCCAGTTTATTCAGCTCCCGGGCGAGGTTCCATGGTCCCCTGAAAAGGGCCAGAGAAGTCGCGGCGACTTCCTGAGGCGTGGGTTTTTATAGGTTCGGAGAGCAAGAAATGAGGACGGGGCAGGTTGTAATTGGCGGGTAGGTGGTTGGGCGGGTTTGCAGGGACACAGAATGGAGACGGGGCGGTTCCTAATTGGTGGGTAGGTGGTCGGGCGGGCTTTTCAGTGCAGGCTGAGGTCACATCCGCCGGATCCCTCCGGGGGAACATGTGCTTGACGGCAAGGGCCGTGCACAGATCCGGGCAGATCCCTCAGGGGAACATGTGCTCGGGTGCACGTGCCATGCGCAGAGCCAGTGGTTGAGTGCAGAGGTGGGTGTGGAGTGCAAGACGGGGAGGGGTGGGCGTGCCTGGCTCCCTGGTGAGGCAACCGGCCTTACAGACTATAATTTAAGAATGCAATGGAATTTAATTTGGAAACCGTGGCTTTTCTTGATGTGATAACTAGAGGACTACTTTTGTGTATAGAGTGCCAGAGAGTAGCCCGATGATGAAAGGGTAGATTTAATGCCCACTGAAGAGATCCAGTTTCTAATTCCTGGAACCTGTGGAATTTGTGAAAGTACTTGATATGGTAATAGCGATTTTGCAGATGCTATTAAATTAAGGATATTGAGGATATTTTCCTGGGTTATCCATGTGGGCCCTAAATGTAATCACAAGTATCCTTATCAGAGGGAGGCAGAAAGAGATTTGAAGTTAGAGGAAAAAGGCAATGTGAGGATTGAAGCAACCATGTTACACTGTTGTCATTATAGATGAAGAAAAAGGTGGGCACAAACCAAGGATGCTAAGAAAGCAGCTCTAGATGGTAGAATAGTCAACAGAACAGTTTCCTCTAAAGCCCCTTGATAGTGGCCATATTGTTGCACTGGGTTGAGCACAGAAAATTAACACTAAAACAAAAGTATGCTGAATTGCAGGGTTGTTATTGCCAGCGGCCACGGAGGACTTATGTTTTTTTAGCCCGTGGCCCCAAGCTTAGGGGAGCAAGGCATTTAAGCTGCAAAACTACATTTTTGTTCAGGGGGGCACAGGGGTGTGCAAGGCAAGCTGTTTGTACAGAAGTTAAAGTCTGCGGTTTGTTGCAAGGGGAGGAGGGTAGCAGTGGAAATTTTTACCCTTAACACTTCTAATTTCTTTATTATTATTATTATTATTTCCGTTCTTTTGCATTTGCTGAGGAGTGATTTACTTCGAGTATTTCAGTATGATAAGAGTTCTGAGAACTACACCTCTGCCCAGGGCCCAGGTGTCATTTCTATAAGATGGTGGTGTTTAGGTTTCTGTTTTAGCCTCTATCTCGATATCTTTTATCGGCAGAGTGACCACATAACGTGTTTTCATCATCACTTAAAGAGAAGCAGATAATTGGCTTTACACCCTATATCTCTCTTGTCAATATTTATTCTAAGCCAAGGCAACTTTAATAGAATATGATATATTTTACTCCTAAAATTAAGGCATCAGGACTGACAAATCTTTAACAAACTTAAACATTTAACAATTTAAACAATACCCCACCACCACCAATTTCTTGCCAAATTTTTACAAAATATACTAACAAACCAATTTAGGGTCTATTTTTCTCATAGCTGAAAATAATCTACCATTAGTGTATAGGACAGATGATTTTTTTTCATCTTTTGATACTTCTCTATTTAAATAAGAAAGCAACAACTCAGAAAAATATATGATTAGTAAGAAATTATTCACTCATGAGAAATCATCTTGTGTTTTCTCCAAGTCAAAGGCATGGAGTAACTTTCAGTTGATCAGATTAAATTCCCTGTACCCTTTATACCCATTTCTCAAGCCAGTGGACAAGCATTCTGAATCGACTTCAAAATACACAAGGGCACGTGTGTGCGTGCACACACACACACACACTTTTCAGCAGCTGTTAGGCAACCAAACACTTCTTAAAGTCACTGCATTTTCAAGAAGACACAACTTTCAGTAACAAATTTTGAGCCATGAACTGTTTCACAGTCTGTACCTCCCTAATATATTAAATATGTCTGTTTTCAGTAATAGTTTGTAGGTAGCTATATCTTAACATACGTATCCAAGTATATACTGCTCATAAAATATTGAAACAAGCAATCAAGGAGCATATAAAACCAATTTAATGATCAATACACTTTGTAATAAATCTGATAAAATCTAAAATAAATGAAAAAAGGATGATGCTGTATAAAAAGTATAAAACTCATGGGGTGGGTATTCATGATTTAGAAAAATTTGCCTTTTTGGGTTTTTCTTTTATTTTGTCATTTTGCTCTTCTCATTTATAACCAAGAACCAAAATTCTGAAGGATCTTCATTTATATGATTCTTCAATTAGTGACAAGTTAATCTGCACACTTACAAATATATCAATCTATTTTCTTAACTACATGTAAAAAGTATATATACATTTACATTATAATAACATACATAATGTATTGAGCAAAAAGGCTTATAAACAATAGCTATTTTTAGGATCTTTTTATGATCATTGATGGTTAATACTATGTTCTTATATGAACATTATAGTAATTTTCAGACACGCATTCAAGCAGGAATATTTTGTCACTTTTGTTTGCTAATGTATTTCAAACACCTGGGTTGCAGATCATGTGATACATATTTAGCAAATATTTATGGTATCCAAAAAGACTATATCAATTTTATTTGCTTCAATTTTGAAATGTTACTTATTAATATTACAATAATATGATTTAATTGCATATATTTGTTAACTTGGGCATGAGGATAATTTGTTTCATATAGAATTAATTCTTTTTTTTTTTTTTTTGAGATGGAGTCTCACTCTATCAGCCAGGCTGGAGTGCAGTGCTGTGTGATCTCTGCTCACTGCAACCTCCACCTCCCAGGTTCAAGTGATTCTTGTGCCTTAGCCTCTCCAGTAGCTGGGATTATAGGTGTGTGCCACCACTCCTGGCTAAATTTTGTATTTTTAGTAGAGATAGGGATTTTACCATGTTGGCAAGGCTGGTCTTGAACTTCTGACCTCAAGTGATCTGCCTGCGTTGGCCTCCAAAAGTGTTGGGATTACAAGTGTGAGCAACTGTGCCCAACCTATATATAATTCATTTCTATGAACTCAATTGTTATTAATGTTATTAATAGAAACTTTCCATACTTTTGCTTTTTAGGCAAAAAGACCTATTTTATGTTCATTTGCATCCACTGAAAAGCAAAAAAAAAAAAAAAAAAAAAAAAAGAGAAAAGGATATAGCTCATACTGTAATGAGTTGCTTACTGGTGCCAGCCACTGTGATAGGAAATTTCTCAAATATTCACCTTAACAAATACAAAATATTTTATCAACAAGTAAATGTTGACTAAAAATTAGAATATGTGTATTATCTCAGTGGACAGGAAAGAAAAGTATAATTTAACATTGGACATTTTAAATTGACACATTATATTAATAATAACATTAAGCTTGAAAATATCTAATAATTAAATTCATGTATAAAAGTTGAAAGATTTTCCTCTAAGGAATAAGGAATGTTGAATATCCATTTGATCATAAAGAATATGGTTTGAAAACTTTTGAAAGGAAGGAAGTCAGAGAGATGATTAAAAAGGGATTATTTTCAAACTAAATACAGGAAATAAAAATTCCTTTATAATTTACATGAATGCATATTATTATTAATGAGAGCATTACATTAAACATTTGCTAAAGTCTGGGATACTTTTATTTTTAACTCCAAATGATACAGATCTTATTTTCAAATAGTTTGAAAAGTATGTGTTTATTAAAAATATATAATAGCAGTGATAATCATAAAAGATAAAATTTGTTGAGAACTTATAGATGTAAGGTTTTATAAAATCCAGTTGGTAACTATTGCTTTATAATCCTTAACAGGAAATATTAACCCCTGTTCTTTAAAAGTAGGCAGTGTATTCATGTGTGTTTTAGCTAATAAAAAGAAAGTACAATATAATGTATTAAATTCTATATTACGTATTACAACTTAAAAGATATAGTTTATTTTATAAAGAAATATTTTGCTGTTAGCATTTTACATATGTGCTGTATATTATTATTCAGTGAAATTTTAGCATGCAAAAGAGGACTACTATAGCACTCATCTGACAAAATGAATAGAAATGTGCTTAAAGATTTGGAAATTGAAACTAAAATCTGTTTTCACATAGACAGTATTGTTATTTTCCACTTAGTGTGTCTTCATTACTACCAGTAGTTAGAAATAGTATGAGTTGCTTGCCTCCCCACCACTAGGGTATCAAAAACAAGCTATAGACCAAGTCATGCTATTGTGCACATGTTTTTTGCATCAGTGATGCCTCTGTTCTCTATCTTTTGTTGGTCTCAGAGATTGATTGCATAGATGTTTCACATTAGGTCACTGTTGACAGTATTCCAATCGTTGGATTTAGCTTAACATCTTTCAGAGTCACGAGAATGGGAAATCTCTGAAAAAAGTGAGAGAGGTAAAGGATAAGTATCAAACCTAGGGTGCCCTTCCTATAGCTAATGGCTGTAGGCTCACTACATCCTGGTCAAGAAGGAACTTAGAATGGCTATAAAATATTTACTAAGTCTATGTATCTTTAATAATAATTTCACTAATGAAATCTAATTTGTAAATTAATGTTTTGCTGTTTGCAAAAGGATTGCGTGTTGGTCAGATATAAAGATAACTGAAGTATTTGCAGTAACTACCTTTAGAATGTGGTCTAATAAGAATAGTAGCTTATTACACCCAGAGAACGATTTTCTGCTAAAGAAAGATAATCCATTGCCTGTAGAGTGGCACTCAGAATAATATATGCACACACACACATTCGTATGCATATCTTTTACCATGAAAGTTCAAAATATTTTGAACTACATACAAAATAACATTCAAATAGTCCTGAGTATAATAATACAGAACCAAGGAGATACAATAATAAGACTAAGGGCACACATTTTTAAGCCTCATTCAGCTAATAAAAATTATAGAAATTTGTGTTATTGATGCAAATTTTTATACCACTGAAAACATTTTTTAATTAAAATATTCTTTACTAATCTATTCAGAATATGGTGTACTTGTTCTATATTTCTCTTTCTCTCTCTCTTTTTTTGGGTAAGGAGGAGATATGGTCTTATTATTTTGCCCAGGTTGCAGTGCAATGGTATGATCACAGCTCATTGCAGCCTCAAACTCCTGGACTCAAGTGTCCCTCAAGCCTCAGCCCCTCAGCCTCCTGAGTAGGCACCCAGCAGCATGAAAAATTTTATTATTATTTTTTTTGTAGAGACTTGGGGTCTTCTTATGTTGCTCAGACTGGTCTTGGACTGCTGGGCTCAAGTGATCCTCCCACCCTGGCCTCCCGAAGTGCTATGATTTCAGGCATGAGCCACCATACCCCGCCTGCTTGTTCTATTTTCCTAACACAATTTAGAATAACAATAAAGAAACTTTAAAATAAAATACACCTCTGCATCTCAGACCATCTCATATGCTGCTAGTGGTGTAGTTTTTGGTAATCTTCTTATGATGGTATTTACACTGAAAAGTGAAGAGAAAGGACTAATGGTTATAAGGCAAAGGTACTAATTTAGAAATACTGAGAAAAAAAGAATAACAGCCAGAATAGAAGTTCAGGGTTTGGAGTGATAAAAGCTGAAGAGGTAGTGACAAATAATGGAATATCATAATTTGAGGTACGGAAGATATAAAATGTCTTAGGTGAAATGTGAGGAAGTTATGGTCATGTTTTTGGTGACTTCACTAGAGGTGAAGAATGAAAACTCTGGATTGATAATTTTAAAATACTAATGGAACAATAAAATAATTGTGATCGATAAACTATGATGAATTTTTAGTATTATGAGTATAGAAAAAGCTCTTCAAGAATTTTCTCCCTAAAATTTCCTATTATTTTTCCAGTTTTATAAATAAAAAGATAGGCTTAGTAAACTGCCTAATAGCATAAGAGCTCAAAACAAAAGTTGGATTGCAACTGAGGTGCACTGAGCATTATAAAGGGCTATTGGTAGGATTGTGAGTTGGGAGAGGATTGATGTTGTAATAAAATGAATAGAATATATGAAAATGCCTTATAGATTCCCTCTGGACTTATACTGATGAGGCATGCAGTTTTTGAAAAATATTCCTAGCTTATAAATGACTGAAAGGTGAACAGTGTAGCTGTTGAGTATTTTAAAGAGGAAAAGGAATTATACACAGGCAGATATGCATGTATATACAAATATACAGTTTATGTGTATATAAATTGTGTGTGTGTATGTATATGATATATTAGGATAACTGATCACTTCATTCCTGTTCACCACAGTTAGATGATCACAATAGGATTGCATTTGCTCATA
Source organism: Cacajao melanocephalus (assembly GCA_963573385.1). Lineage (NCBI taxonomy): Eukaryota > Metazoa > Chordata > Mammalia > Primates > Pitheciidae > Cacajao > Cacajao melanocephalus. The sequence continues at coordinate 111,779 of CAUYLG010049533.1, read as the reverse complement.
TTAAAATTTATTTGAATAACTAATGATTTACAACAACAGATATATACAACACCATTGACCAACAGCAAAATGTTCCTTTGGGAAACATGCCTTAAAAGGCTGCTTTCTATATCAAAGTTAATTAGTTCAACCATTGTGGAAGACAGTGTGGCGATCCCTCATAGATGTAATGACAAAACTACTATTGAACCTAGCAATCCCATTTCTGGGTATATACTCAAATATAAATTGTTCTGTTATAAAGGCACTTGCACATATGTTCACTGTGGTAGTATTCACAATAGCAAAGACTTGGAATCAACCTAAATGACCATCAGTGATAGACTGGATAAAGAAAATGTACACATACCCTGTGCTGTATGCAGCCATAATAAAGAACTAAATCATGTCCTTTGGAGGGACATGGATGGAGCTGGAGGCCATTTTCTTTAGCAAACTAACCCAGGAACAGAAAACCAAATACTGCATGTTCTCATTTGTCAAATGATGAGAACACGTGGACACAGAGAGAGGAACAACACACATTGGGGCTCATCAGAGGGTGGAGGGTGGGAGTAGGGAGTAGGGAGTAGGGAAAGGATCACGAAAAGTAACTAATAGGTACTAGGCTTAATACCTGATGATGGAATAGTCTGTACAAGAAACTGCCATAGTAGAAGTTTACCTGTGTAACAAACCTGCACATATACCCCTGAACTTAAAAGTTAAAAAAGGAAAAAAAAAATGCCAAATATAAGATGGCATGGATTTATTTTGTAACATCAAGAATTTTGGGAACAGACTTAGAATTCTGGATTTAAATTGAATCACAATTGGCTCCTCTGAAAATACAAAAATTAAAAGGAAAACATAAAACTAATTTGGAATATATACTGGAAAAAAGAAAGTTACATAAAACGCTGTATTCAGTTACCTGTGTTGTACATTGATAAAAAATATTGACAGCAATTTAAAAAGGTAAAAGGAAAAATTCTTTCAGAATCATTTTTGTCTTAACATTTGAAGATAGTTGTTTAAAATTATCCCTTATTTTATAAGAAAATGATTAACATACGATTATAAAGTAACTACTGATTCCGTATTCTCCATAATCAAATTACTTTTATTGTTCATATTAGTACCTTCTCATTGTAAATATTGCTTAGTAATACCTTCTCATTATAAATATTTATTGTTAACAGGATTAAGAAAATGTCTGGAAAACTATTTTTAAACTTCAAATCAAAAGACAAAAATTAGCCTTAGACACTCCACTTTTTTTCTATACCTGAAAATTACTATTGACTTTATTCAGTTGAAAGGTATTAAGACTAAGATTGCTTATGTGCTTGGTAAATTAAACATCAATCATTGTGACTCAATAAGACAAATTTCTCTCTGCACATTTTTTAAACACGTATTTGCCCATGCGCTGAAAAACAAAAGTAAATTGTAAACTACTTAACTGTGTTCACAGCTGACACTTTACAAAGTAATTTTATTATTCAGGAATTAACCAATCTCTGGAAACACTTTAGACATCTGGCCAGAATCCTTGGCATAGTAAAGAGACTGTTCTTGTTAATATCTGGCTCATTTAGAAACTATAAATTAGGCAATAAAAATATAATCATTTTAGAATTGAAAGAGTAAATAATCACCGAGTTAAAATTTATTGATTTAAAATTAAGACCAATTATGACCAATTGGTTAAGATACTTAATAGCCTCTGTGTCATGGCATTTGGGACTTGAATCAACTACCATGACATCTGACCAGGGCATTTTAACCATGTCTCCATTCACATTAAGTCAATATCATGAGTGGTTTAATGTGTGTAGAAAGTATTTGTGGTACCTATGGATAGAATGACAATGGAAGCCTCCATTCCTGAATTCATTTAAAAAAAAAAAAGTAAAAGAAGAGGTACTTATGCTTCTGATCTCTCAGATTATCCTAAGGAGCGGAGTAGTGATTACATCAGTAATAACACAGTCTACAATGGAAAACACAGATTGGAGGGCTTGTTTTAATAAATTAATATGTTTTACAACAACAAATTTGCTTGTTGGAATTATTGCTGAGGAATTATGGAATTCCAACTTGCTGATGATGAGAGGGATATTTGAAACTGTAGCTCACTTTTTTTCTAAGTATTCTTACATAGTCCTACTTCCTTTCCACCTGCTTCTTTCATGGTTAGCACAACCACAACTGAGTAGTTATATCCCCCTTCTTACTGTACTGGTTTCTACTGCAAAGCAGGTAACTTACCAGATGGCAACAAATTATAATGGCTAGTCATAAGACGAAATAGTCTTCTTACCAAGGTACTATAACCTCTAGATATACAAGTCATTCAGTAATTGTTAAGGTCCTGGGATATGAAGCCAGTTTACATTATTTACACTTTAATGAGTGCTTACCTAACTGTAATGTTTCTAGAATTCCTCTCAGCAATTGCCAAGAAATCATTCTGTTTATGAACGGTAAAATGTAAAGAAACACCACAGTTTGATTACAGTGTGTGTATTTGGTGAAGACTGTTCCTTAATCTCATACTGATCATTTTATTTTACCAGGTGATTAAATGAGCTATTGTAAGGAGGTATTGAAAATATTTAAAAACAATAAGCAAATACTAGGTTATTTATTTAGTATTTGTCTCTATTTTGTGATGAAAAAGCCTAGATTATTTTTCCCCTTTTACAAGCACTTTTTTTTTGATGAAGAAGATTACATTTATTTTTATATTTGTGGGTACATAGTAAGTGTATATATTTATGGTATGCATGAGGTATTTTGATACAATCACATCATGGAGAATGAGGTTTTCATCCCATAAAGGATTTATCCTTTATGTTACAACTAAGCCAATTACACTCTTTTAGTTATTTCAAAATGTACAATTAAGTTGTTACTGACTGTAGTCACCCTGTCGTGCTATCAAATAGTGGATGATATTCACTTTATAATGAATGCAAAAAAAATTTTTTGCATTCATTAAAAAAAAATTCCTAATTTTTTTTTTGCATTTATTAACCATTTCTTCATCTCCCTAGGTGTCCACTATCCTTCCCAGCCTCTGGTAACTATGCTTCTACTCTCTATGTCCGTGAATTCAATTGCTTTGATTTATAGGTCTCACAGCTAAGTGAGAACATGAAATATTTGATTTGTCTTCCTGGGCCTGGCTTAGTTCACTTAACATAATAATCCCCAATTCCATCCATGTTGTTGCAAATGATAGGATCTCGCTCTTCTTTATGGCTCAATAGTACTCCATTTTATATATGTACTGCATCTTTTTAATCCATTCATCTTTTGATGGACATTTAGGTTGCTTCCAAATCTTGGCTATTGTGAACAGTGCTGCAACAAACATGGGCATGAAGATATCTATGTGATATACTGATTTTCATTTTGGGGAGTATATCCCAGCAGAGGGATTGCTGGATCATTTGATAGCTCTGTTTTTAGTTTTTGAGGAATCTCAAATTTTTCTCCATAGTGTTTGTGCTAATTTACATTCACACCAACAGTATATATGGATTCCCTTTTCTCCACGTCTTCACCAGCATTTGTTACTGCCTGTTTTTTGGATATAAGCCATTTTAACTGAGGTCAGATGATTTCTCATTGTAGTTTTGATGTGCATTTCTCTGATAATCAGTAACGTTAAGCACATTTTCATATGCCTGTTTGCCATTTCTATGTCTTCTTTAGATAAATGTCTATTGAAATTTTTTGCCCATTTATTGATCAGATTATTGGTTTTTCCTACACAATTGTTTGAGATCCTTATATATTCTGGTTATTAGTCCCTTGTTAGATGGATCGTTTACAAATATTCTCCTCCCATTCTGTGGACTGTCTCTACTAAGTTGATTGTTTCCTTTGCTGTGCAGAAGCTTTTTAACTTGATGTAATGCCATTTGTCTATGTTTGCTTTGGTTGCCTGTGCTTGTGGGTATTGCTAAATAAATATTTGCCTAGACCAGTGTCTAGAGACTTTCCCCAGTTTTCTGTGGTAGTTCCATAGTCTGAAGTCTTAGAGTTAATTCTTTAATCCATTGTGATTTGACTTTTGTGCATGGTGAGAGATAGGCATCCAGTTTCATTCTTCTATGTATGGATATCCAGCTTTCCCAGCACCATTTATTTAAGAAACTGTCTTTTCTCCAGTGCACGTTTTTGGCACCTTTGTCAAAAATGAGTTCACTGTAGGTGTATGGGTTTGGTTCTAGGTTCTCTATTCCGTTCTATTACTTTGTGTCTGTTTTTATGCCAGCAACATGTTGTTTTAATTACTATAGCTCTGTAGTTCAATTTGAAGTCAAGTAACGTAATTATTTCAGTTTTGTTATTTTTGCTTAGGATAGCTTTGGCTATCCTGGGTCTTTTGTGGTTCCATATAAATTAGGATTTTCTTTTTCTATTTCTGTGAAGGATGTCATTGATATTTTGATAGGAATTTCATTGAATGTGTAGACTGCTTTGCATTGTGTTGCAGTTTTTTTACTCCTTAATTTAGTGAGGTCTCAGTTCTTGCCCCAGAACCAAGAAGAATAAGGCATGTGGACACCAGAGAGTGAGTAAGGCAGAGTAGAATGTATTAAGCAACAGAAAAACTCTAAGCAGGGATAGGGGACCCAAAGTGGGTTACCAGAAATGGGGCTGAATGCATGGGTTTTGTATTATTTTTTTTGATGTGGAAAAAAACAAGAAAGCCTTCTGTAGGTTCTGCCTTAATGGGAGACAGAGTTTCCCCCACGGGGGTGTTGCATTTGTGCATGTCTGGGGTTGACCATAGTGACTCCATCTTAGTTGCTACCCATGAATGCCTAAGCAAAACCCATGGGGTAGGGGGTCAAAACTACAATGCTAATGATACTACAATTAGCTGTGGGTCATATTCAGGACATTTAGTTGATTTATTGTACCTGCACCTAAGTCAGGACTGTCCATTCCTAGAAAACATCCTGGTATAAGAGGAAGTTATTAAACACATTTTTACCTGCTAGCTACACCATACAGGTGCAGGTGTGTGCCTATGGGTGCTGTCTCTGTCCCAAGACTTTCCCTCTCTATGTGCCTAGCCACCCTCTAACTGGATCCTTTCTGAATAGTATGGACATTTTAACAATATTGATTCTTCCAGTCCTTGACCATGGAATTTTTTTTTCATTTTTTGATGCCCTTCTCAGTTTCCTTTGTCACTGTATTATATTTTCATTGTGATCTTTCCTTTCTTTGGATAATTCCTAGGTATTTAATTTCATTTTTATTGTAAATGAAATTATCTGGTTTTTGTTGTTGTTGTTGTTGTTGTTTTTTGAGACTGAGTCTCACTCTGTCACTCAGGCTGGACTGGAGTGGAGTGCAGTGGCACAATATCTGCTTACTGCTGCCTCCACCTCCCAGGTTCAATTCAAGTATTTCTCCTGCCTCAGCCTCCGGAGTAGCTGGGACTACAGGTGCCCGCCACCATGCCTGGCTAATTTTTTTTTGGTTTTGTGTTTTTAGTAGAGACAGGATTTCACCACGTTGGCCAAACTGGTTGCATTCCTGACTTCAGGTGATCCACCTGCCTCTGCCTCCCAAAGTGCTGGGATTACAGGTGTGAGCCACCATCCCAAGTTTATGTTTTTTTATTTGTTTTTCAGATTGTTCACCGTAGGCATATAAAAATACTACTGATTTTTGTATGTACTTGTTTTTTGTTCTTATGAAGGTGTTTTTTCAGTGTATATAGTTGTTAATCTTGGTGTCCTTGCCAGGGGTTGGGGAACAATTGGTGAAGCTTTCTGTTCCACCATCTTGCTCTGCCTCAGTTGCTAATTTTCTTTTAGGTCGTTATACTGGAAATGAGTTTTGTACTTGTAGTTCAAAACTTACAAGCACACTAATTTACATATATCTTGAGGTTGCAAATATGCCATAACTGCATCCTTCCATTACAGTAGTACTTTTTATTGCTCTGTCAACATCAAGCTCAGTGAGGATGAGTGTTATACGTGCCTAATCTGACAATAATCTGTATAATCAGCATAGTTCTCTTTATTGCATATGTGTACAGTACAAGCTGAATGTTTATATAAATATAGTTTAATATTTGAGCTTCCTCTGTTGCCATCTCTACTGTGAAGTTAAGGATAATGACACTCTTGTTGGTGTAGCATCATATTGGTGTCAAGTAAACTATCTAGCACTTTCTCATATACAAAGAAAAGGTGAATATGGGGATTTATGTATTAAAATTATTTGCCATACATGCTTTGAATATGGCCTTTAAAAATTATCATGTTTTTTTCATGCTATACTTTAGATAATTTATTTTGAAATTTATTAACTTACTAGATGTTTTTAATTGCTTTTTGACCTGCATTTGGGAATACTGGAAATTGAGTCAGGAGACTTGAGGTCTAATTCCAGTTTTTCCATCAAATAGTTACTGTTACTTGGGCAACTCCCCAACAAGTGTTCAGGTTATTCATCATAAAATGAAATAGGTTGCTAGGATCAGTGTTTTGATCTGGGTTTTCAGACACTTGCTGAGGCAGTTTAATGTTGTCTTTAGGTGCTAGTGAGTAGGGAAAGTGGCTAAGACAGCTAAATGGACAAGGCTGTAAACTTTTTTCCTATTTCAGTCAAAGCAGCTCTGTTTGATACTGCTTAACTTATTTGTGTACCCTAGGGAAATGCGTTTGTATAAGGGTTTTTAATTTGAAATTAACAAACAAACTTTGAAAACCACTGGACCAAAGGACATAATACTTAAGACATCTTTGAGCAATTAAGGATGTGAAATTCTATGGGCATTCTAATGTGTTAGAACACTGAATATGATAAACTCTAAATTATATTTCAGTGACGTGGTTTGGAAAATATCTGAAGGGATAAAAGTGATTTTTAGTCCAGGGTGTGCTTGCACTATTACTGTCATTTGGCTTTCAGACGAAAAAGTGTAATGGACACCAAAACTATCTGTTGCAGAATTACATTCATATACTGGCATCTTTATGTGATAATTTCATAGAAGATTATATGTTATATGTACTATATTCTTAATTTTGTACTAGGGTAAAAGCTTTGGGTCATAGACTGTATCTCCAATTGTTAAATTGAGTCAATATGGAAAGTAATATTCAAAACATAAGAAATGCATGTATGAGCAGGGTACATCCATGACAGAGGAAATATTTTTCCTAATAAAGAAGCAGTCTAAGCTTCTTTATTCTAGTCTTAAACTCTGTTTTTTTAAACCACCATTTAAGATAAAGGAACCCTTTAAAAAGGATCACAAATGGCTTATGAAGGTAAGGCATGCCATAAAAGAATGAAATTATAAGTAATGATTACTAATAAAAACATAGAGTGAAAATAGTATAGTAGACAAACAGCTGAAGTTATTTTGATAGTAGGTTTACTAGATATAGGATATAAAAATAGTGGAAATTTGTACTTAATGCTTGTTTTCTCATTTGGAGTATTACGCACTAAAATGTTAATTTGCTTTTTGTTACTAATGAAAAATATAATCACATGAAAACAATGACTAAGTTTCTTAGAGGTTTATGTTTCCTTTAGAAAATGGCTTCAAAATCCAGTGAGCTTGATTTATGCTTTATATTATCCTCATCTACGATTTGGCTTTCCATATTTTTCACGTATTTGTGTTACATTTTCCCAAGTTAAAAAAACTGTGTTTTTTTACAACAGTTTTGCCTTGAAAGTATCATTCAATGCAACATGTGTTTTCTTTGCCTTATTTCAATACATGTTCAATCAAATTCAGCATTCGTAACTTTTTACAGAAATTGTTTCTAATATTCCATTAACTTCCTGTCAGAATAATATATATTATTTCACTTTAGATTTAAAGCACCAAGATAAATCATTGCTCCAGCTGAAAGACATCATATTAACATAGTTTAGTTTCTTTTATGAATAAGGATTACTGTTTTTATGTATAATCTTGCATATCAGCATTCAGTGTTTGGAAACCTTTGTGTCTAAAGCTAACTCTGTAAGTATGGATTAAAATGAAGCCATAAAGTGACATTTAAATAAAACAGGTAAGTCAATAGGCAGAGCCTTTTATTTTTACAAGTATTAAATTCATTACAATTTTTACTGGAAAAGTTTTGTTATTAAAACAAGAAAGAAATATTTGTCTGCCGTTCTTTCAAGAATTACATAAATAATAATCAGAGACTATAATTTGAAATTTCTGTTTTTTCCATATATATTTAAATTTTCAGGAATCAAATAGAAAGTTTCACAAAGCACATGTTAGAAAAATATTGTAGCTAAGACTGAATAAAATATAATAATTTTAATATTTAAATACTTTTCAAAATGGAACCAGTCCAATTTTTCTTTCAATTTTTAGAATTGCTTCATATTTTAGAATTGCTTTTGGTTGATGGTAATGAAATATTTAAATGAATTATTTTAAAATAGTCTTTTTTCTTGTTAGGCAAATAAGATTATTAAATATGTAGAAATCATAAATAAAATACTCTGCATGACTGTGTTAGTACCAGCACATATCATTATAGATGTTCTAAGCTCTAGAACCTATTCTTGCAGTCAAACATTAGACACTATTCCAGATGCTATTCTGCTGATAATTGTTGAACAAAGTAGAGAAAGTCTCTGCCCTCTTAGAATTTATACTTTAGAAACTATAGCAATACACAGTATTATAACTAAGATAGTTTGAAGTAAAATAAGCACTAAGCAGAATACAGCTTATATGTGCATAAGGAGCTAATGTGCTTTAAATGTGTCATAATATCTAAAACAGTAAGCATGAGAAGGTATACTGAGGGAAATTATCAAAGCTTCAGGTACTATGTGGCACTTTTTTTGACCTTTAGAGATGGATAAAATTGGGAAAGTATGGTCAGGGGTTGGTGGAAGTAGACAAAGGCATTCCAGCTGGAAGAAAGTAAAAGAAACAAAACTTACAGAGACTAAGAAGTACCTTAGCTTACCTGAACAAGTCATAGTACATCAGAACGTTTTAATTAAAATTTATGGTTATCTTACTATGTTAGATATTATAGTATGTCCTATACTCAGTGTTGTAATTTTCACACCCTCATTGAGCAGGTAGCATTATTTCTGATGTACCTTGAAATTAAGTACCATGCTTAAAATTACATAACTCATAATTCTTAGAGCCTAAATTTAAATCCAGGTCATTTGTCAACAAATTCGCAAAATCTTAAACATTGCAGTAGGTTCTCAGGTTTTGTTTTTGTAAAAATGTGTTTGTTCTGTTTTCATAATTGAAGCATATTTTTACTGGGTATAGAATTCTAGATTGGCAGTTATTTTCTTTCACTCTATTATGATGTTGGCCCACTGTGTTCTTGCTTCTGATATTGGGAAGTAAGTGATGATCTTTGATCTTTGTGTGTCTTTGAAGATAATTTGTCTTTGTTCATAGGCTGCCTGTATAATTTACTCCTTGTCTTTCATTTTCAGAAGTTTTAATCTAAATAAAGTTTTATTTGTATGTATCCAGCATAGGTCTTGGGAGCTTTCTAAATCTTTGGGTACTCTCTTTTTTTTCATCTTTTAATAATTCCCAGGTGGCAATTTTTCAAATATTGTTCTTGCCCAATTTCTCTACCTTCTTTTGTGATACTCCAATTAAATAAATATTGGCTATTTTCATTAGCTCCTATATTTCTTTTGTTTTCTTTTGTGACTCATATCCTTTATATAAATATTTCTATCTGTATATCTTTTACTAGCAAGTTTATTAATCCTCTTGAATATAGCTATTGACATAATGTATTAAGTTATTTAATTTCGGGTTATTATAATTTTCAAAATCAGAGTTTTTCTTTGTCTCTTTTATAGATTTCAGTTTTCTAGTGGAATTCCTTCTATATTTTTATATGTATTAATCATAGGTATTTTAAAATCTCTATCAAATAATCACAATATCTCAATAGTCTATTTCTGCTGTGAGTTTATCTCTTGACATTTGGTAATCAGTATTTAAGAAACTTTTTTAATGAATGACAGTTTGTTTCAAACTTTGAAAAGCTCCATCTAATGTTATTTTCCAAAGAGGATTTATTATTTTTTGTTCTGGCAGACAGAATAGGAATAGATGATCACATTTTAGTCAAGCGTGGTTTTCACATGGTTTAAGCTGGGATTTTTTAGCTGGTTTGTTCTTCAAGACACGTCCCTCTGCTGTGTTCATTGAAAACTAGAAGTATTTAGCAAAACTATTAGATATTTCAGGCCCTAAACTTTTATCTTTCTTGCTCTACTAGACTGCTAATGCTTTTTTTGTAATTTCATACTATAAATGCAAGGTTAAGAGGGAACAAATGCCTCTAACGAATAGGGGTGAACAAATTTTGGGCTCACTTCTCTGTTCTTCTCTTTAAGGACCTATCTCCTTGACCAAGCTGAATGCTAGTATTTCCTTTTCATTCAAAGAAGTTGATGCAAACTCCAGCTACTTCTTTCTGTTTACCTAGATGCAACTATTTATCTGATTGCAAATGGGCAGATGTCCTGGTTTGAAAAGCAGAGCCCACTGTAGTCTTATCTTAGCTTGTTTCCTGTCTCTCTAACTTTAGCAAATCTAGTCAACTTCAGTTGTTCTTGTAACAATTCAATGATTGATATATTTTATTCAGTTTCTACATTTGTTTTTGGTAAACTGATGTTTGGCAGGGTTTTAAAAAATTTACTGTTTTTTAGATAGTTTTTGTTAATAAAAGTACATTCCCATTTGGTGTTCATTTGCTAAAAGAAAATTTTTAAAATGTGTATTGAATTTTATAAAATATTTTTCTGCTCTGAAATGATAAAACCATTTTTCGTTCTCTAAAGTATTTTCTTGTGTTGAGGCATATTTCCATTTCTGGCATATTTCCAGCTCAAATTATATAATGTATTTTAAATACATTACTTTATTGATTTTCTAAATTTATGTTTTTTTAGAAAAAATTTTTTGATCCTAAGAAGATTGGCTAAATTTCTATTCATTGTTATATGCTCACCAGATTTCAGTAACTAGGTTTTGGTAGTTTCAAAAAAATAAATTGAGTAATTTTTCCTGTTTTACTTTTCTCATCATCTGTGTGGCATAAGAGAGGAAATAAAGACTTGGAAGTAATTTTGTTTGAGTCTGTGTGAGCAAATCTTCCTCCTTTGGTGTACTTTTAAATGTCTATTGGTTTAGTATGATTTTTTGTTTCCTCTTGAATAAATTTTCCTCTTTTATATTTTCTTATATATATCCACTTCACCTAAGTCTTTGTTCATAAATGATGTATTGCGAGAGTCTCTTGCTCTTCCTCCTTCTTTGTTTCTTCCTAGTCTGATTATCTCTTATTATATGGCTTAAATGTTTATGAAAATAAGTAATGTATAGATGAATAGTTTTGATCCAATCATAGTTCTTCTGCCAGTTATTCCTTGACATTGTGAGATCTAGACTGTTTTGCCTAGAGGTAATGGCTGCTACTAATTAGTGATAATTATTTGTCACTAGGCTAAGAATATTGTAGTTATTACTGCCTGCAAGGCTTAAGTTCATTTATGAAGTAGAAATTGTTAGTACTTTACATATGAAGGCACCTGAGGCTTGGAGAACTTGAGTAGGTTACTTGGAAAAATTAAGTAGTTTAGTGGATATCACAGGCAAAATTATAAGATAATCCTGGAGATTCCCATCTCCTGTTGTATATGCCCTGTAAAAATCTCCTCCACTTGCGTGTGAGTGAAACTGTAAATATGATATTTCTTGCATGACTACATTATATGCAGAAAGAGATTTTACAATGTAATTAAGGCCCCCAATAAATGACTTTTATTCAATCAAACCTGGTCTCCTAGATGGGGCTGCCCTAGTTAGATGGGCCTTTAACAACACTAGAATTAGCAGCAGAGATTCTCCTCTTGTCCTTAAAAAGAAAACAAACTGGCATGCTGTGAGAGGAGGAGGCCATGTGTCAAGAGCCTGTGAATACCTTCTAAATGCTGAGAGTAGTCCTTACCTGGTAGCTAGCAAGAACAGGAGACCTAAATCCTACAGGCAGAATGAAATGAATTCTGCTGGAATCATTGAACTTGGAAGAGCTCTCTACTTCCCAGATGAGATCACATCCTAGTCAATACCTTGATTTCAGCATGGTGAGACCTCAAGCAAAGGATTTGGGTAACTCACGCACACTAACTTATTGAAACTGTGAGACAGTACATTTACGTTGTTTTAAGACACTAAATTTGTAGTAATTTGTTAGGCAGTAAGAGAAAACTAATATACTAGATGTCTAGAGATTTAATAAGCAGAAGAGATAGTGTTCAAACATTATCTCTAACTTCAAAATTCATCTTCACAATTATGCTGTCTATCTTTAATACATTTGTGACTGATAAAAATTCAAAATATCTGTCTGTTGATCTGAAAAAGTGAACTGCTATAGAGTTTATGCAATTACAACCATCAAACTTGACAGCTTTGCCTTTATTTTTTGTTCTCACTGGCTGCAGAGTTCAATATACTAGACCTGTCTTTTTATTGTCTTCTGTCTTTTCTGTCTCATGCATATTTTCAAACTATATAAACTATTTTACCTAAATTTGGTAGGAAGACTAATGTCTAATTTGTAGTGAGAGGTAAAAAAACGATAAGGATCTAATTTAATAAATCATGCAAACCTTTACTCCTTTGGTAAATACATTTTAATGATATTGTCCTCTTCCATCAAAACTGGCTCAGAATGTGCTTTCAAAAATAGTATTTTACTTTAATATGTGGTTACTGTACTGAACAGTGCAAATTTAAATAACAGTTATTTTAAATTACTGGAATTAATTATTCAGTGTTGAATGAGAAACTGTTCTGTAGTAAGAATGTCTAAATTCAGGAAAATGCTTTTGAATCAAGTAAGACACTGATGAATAAAAATTCTTGAACTCTGGGTTATTTTTCGTTGCTATTCACTTTTTCTCTCTTCATATTTACATTTTTTAATATTTAATTTTTAAATTATATTTTCATCCTTTCATGTTTTTTCTTTGTACATATTTCATTTTATCTGGAGGTTACTGCACCTGATACTTTAATAATAATGATACCCTGAAATTGATAATTTTCTACTAATTATCAAATTACTAAGAATACTAATGTTTATTAGCTTTTAACAAATACATAGATTTAATATAAAAAAATTGATTTACTTTTTGACACACTAAATTTGTTTCATACTATTATTAAGGCATCAAAATAAAAACCAGCAGTATGCTTATGCTTTTTTCTCTCCAGAAATAATGTATACCCCTTAATGTGAAATTTCAGAACATAACTAATGGGCATAGTCCAAAGATTTTATACATACGCCATGTATGCTGCTGAGTGGAATGATTTTCTCCCATTCACCACAGCTGATGATGTCTTGACTATTGTAAAATTGCTTTCATTTTAAATAGCATATTCATTAAACAAAATATAATCATTATGTTGAATTTTTATGTAAGTCCTCTTTTAATGTTTACAAAAAAGAAAAAAAAATAAGACAAATGCAACCAATGAAAACTATAAATGTTACTATACTTATGGAGGAAGTTAACAATGTAGTGAGCACGGTGCATGAAAAAAATAGGGCTAAAATCGAGCAAACCTTGAGTACTATTAGAGAATATTCTGAGCAGAGAATTAGTACGTGTGTCAGGAATAAAGCACAATGTTGATAAGGTGGCTCTCATTCCTCTGCTTTTCACTAGTTATTAAACATGGAAAAGCAATTGGCCCTGTTCAACCAAAGTACAGTACTGAGTAGAACTTCTTATACATTTAAACTGTTGTAACCTAAATGCACATACATAGGGCATGCATTTATTTTTCTTCTGGTTACTATGTTTCACTGTAATGTTTGTAAAAAAAAATTGCTGCACAAATGTAGCAAAATGGTAAAGAATCATTTTTAATTTTATTTTGGGTACTAACTTCAGCCTTTACGTTATAGGTCGTATCATATTTGTTCTTTTCTGTTTATTTAATCAACATTAATTAAAGATATACAGGGTGCTAGATCTGTAAAGAATGCTGAGATGTATTAAACTAAGATGTGTTTTGTAATCTCAGGGCTCCTACTCCTCATGTTGTTCTTATAAATACAGAGACTTCTTAACTCTATTCAAAAATGGAGAAACTGGGTTGACATTATGTAACACAACTCTGTCAAATAGAAATTAAATGAGATCAATGTTTTTTATTTAACTTTTCTAGTAGCCACAACAAAAAAAGTTAAGGGCATAAATCAGTTAGAATTAATACATTTTGTTTAACTCTTTATGTCAAAACGATTTCTACTTCAATCAAATGAAAGTAATAAAAAAATTTTACTGAGATACTTAGCATTCCTTTTTTAATACTAAAGTTTCAAAATTCAATGTGTATTTTATATTTATACCACATCTCAATTGGTACTAGCCATGTTTCAATGCTTTATAGCCACATGTGGCTACCGTATTGAAAAGTGCAGATTTAAATAAGAGTTAACATTGATTTTAGCATTTTTGTAATGCTATATCTAGATTGTCTGCAGACAAAAGCCCAAATTTTAATTTTTGACAAGAGCTCTATTCTTAAAAAATATTTTATATAGAAAGTATTTTCCCAGAGTAATTTAAGTTTTTTGTTTATTTGCCCAATACTAGGAAGGGAAAATTTTACCTCTAGTATTTTGAATTACATTGTTGTAGGGCCACTATCTCCTTCAGAAAAACACCATGAAAAGTTTTATGATTTTAATTGACCAAAAGTTCTGTAATTTATTTATTTTAAATATCTGTAACAACAAATCTGTCAGAAGTTTCCTTATTTATAGTTATGTTTTTAACTTTTGAGCTAGTTGCTAAGTTGCTTAATTAGTTATTTAGTTATACTCTGTCATCAACCATATTACTAATACGCTATTTTTATTTTAAAACTAATAAGGGCAATAATTCTACATTGTGAGCATAACGCATAGATCTTCAATACCTTCTGTAGAATTTATTGACTTACAAAATTTTATTGAATTAGATACTAAAGAATACTGTTCATACAGTTTTGTAAATGTGGTAAAAGTCATTTTGGGGGAGTATTGACATTCTATAAAACTAAAAAATGTATAAATTGACAGAGAGCTCAAAATAGCTAGGAGTAACATATGTATTATAGGCTTAATTGTAAGAAATAGCCTAAAAATATATAATGTCATATTCCCTTAGAGCTACCAGTGTGTGTGCCTATCTGGCTGGGAACGAAATTTTTGTGAACAAGAATCCAATGAGTGTGAAACAAATCCTTGCAAGAACAATTCCACCTGTACTGATCTTTACAAAAGCTATCGGTGAGTAATATAATTTTAGTTTTCTTCATGAAATTTACTTGGAGTGCTCACTGTCCTTGGAATACATCCGGACATTATTTTCACTTTAGATACATTTAATTAAAATAACCACCCAGAGATGAAGAGCCATTCACTGACAAGGTAGTGTCACAGTCATGTTAAATACTGAAGACCAAATGTCAAGACAACAAAATATAAACTAGTTTTAACTTGAAAATGCAATGTTCAGATATGGTAAAAGATACAAATGCATTTACTTATTCAAAACATGCTTTTTCCATCTTAAAATTGTTTTGGACCTTTCCATGCAGTATGAAAACTAACACACTATGACAAGAAAGGAGTGAGTTCACTAGATTAAAACTTCCATTTTATTACTTAGTGATTATTATGGTTTGGATTATTTTAGTATAATTTAAACAATATTTTATGGTATATATTATCCACATATTCCATAATTCAATTGTATTAATTAGTTATTTGATAAGAATTCTGAAGAAACTCTAAATAGAAATTCTGAGTAGATGTTTATGTCTTTTGTCCACTTCTTAATGGAGTTGTTTTCTGCTTGTTGAATAAATTCCTTATAGATTCAGTGTATTAGACCTTTGTTGGATGCAGAGATTTTGAGTATTTTTTCCTATTCTGTCACTTGTCTGTTTACTCTGTTGACAGCTTCCTTTGCTATACAGAAGTTCTTTAGCTTAATCTCAACTTGTCACTCTTTGGTTTTGTTGCAATGGTTTTTGAGGACTCAGTAATAAATTATTTTTTTAAGGCTGATGTCCAAAATGGTGTTTTCTAGGTTTTCTTCTAGGATTCTTATAGTCAGATGTCTTGTATTTAAATACTTAATCCGTCTTGGATTAACTTTTTGTATGTAATAAAAGGTAAAGATCCAGCTTCTGTCCTGTGCATATGGATAGCCAACTATCTCAGTTCCCTTTATTGAACAGTGGGTCCTTCACCCCCGCATTGCTTATTTTTGTTGATTTGTCAAATATTAGATGGCTGTCAGTATGTGGGTTTGTTTCTGGGTTTGCTATTCTGTTTTACTGATCTATGTGTCTGTTGTTGTTGTTTTACTAGTACCATGCTGCCATGCTGTTTTTGTTACTGTAGACTTACAGTATAGTTTGAAATCAGATAACATGATGCCTCCAGCTTTTTTTTTTTGTTCTCTAAGATTGTGTTGGTTATTCAGCCTCTTTTTTGGTTTCACATATATTTTAGGATAGTTTTTCTCTAATTCTGTGAAAAAATGGCATTGATGGGTTGATAGGTTGAATATGTGCATTTCTTTGGGCATTATGGCCATTTTAATGATATGGATTCTTCCAAGCCATGAACACAGTATATTTTTCCATTTGTTTATGTCATTAGTGATTTCTTTTAGCAGTTTTTTGTAGTACTATTTGTATAGAATTTTCCATTCTTGGTTAGATGTATTTCTCGGTTATTGTTGGGGGTGTGTGTGAGTGTGCACTATTGAAAATGGGATTGCATATTGTAAATGGATTCTTGATTTGGCTCTCAGCTTGAATGTTATTGATGCATAGAAGTGTGACTGATTTTTGTACACTGATTTTGTGTTCTGAAACTTTACTGAAATTATTTATCAGTTTCAGGAGCCTTTTGGGGGAGTCTTCAGCATTTTCTAGGTGTGGAATCATATCATCAGTGAAGAGTGATAGTTTGACTTCTCCTATTTCTGTTTGAATGCCTTTTATTTCTTTCTCTTTCCTGATATCTCTGGCTTGGACTTCCTGTACTATGTTGAATAGAAGTTGTGAGACTGGGCTTGTTCCAGCTCTCCAGGGGAATGCTTGTAGATTTTGTCCATTCAGTACTATGTTGGCTGTGGGTTTATCATGCATGGCTCTTATTATTTTGAGATATGTTTCTTAGACCCCTAGTCTGTTGAGGGTTTTTAACATGATGTTGAATTTTGTGGAAGAATTTTTCACTTCTTTTGGGATCATCATGTGGTTTTTCTTTTTAATCTGTTTATGGGGTGAATCACATTTATTGATTTGTGTATGTTCAAGCAACCTTGCATCCAAGAATGAAGCTTACTCAGTGAATTAACTTTTTCATGTGCTGCCATATTTGGGTTCCTAGTATTTTGTGGAAGATTTTTGCGTCTGTGACCACAAGGTGTATTGGCCTGTAGTTTTCTTTCTGTGTTGTATCTTTGCCAGGTTTTGGTATCTGGACAATACTGGCATCATAGAATGAGTTAGGGAGAAATTCCTTCTCCTTGATTTTTTTGGGAATAGTTACAGTAGAATGGGTACCAGTTTTTCTTTCTACATCTGGTAGAATTTAGCATGTATCCATCTTGTCTGGGGCTTTATTTTGTTTATAGGTTTTTTTTTTTAATTGCTGATTCAATTTCAAAATTTGGTGTTTAGAGGATTTAAATTTCTTCCTCGTTCAATCTTTGGGAGATTGTGTGTTACCAGTTATTTATCCATTTCTTTTAGATTTTCTAGTTTATGTGTATGGAGGTATTCATAGGGGTCTCTCAGAATCTTTCTACTTCTGCGGGATTAGTTGTAATATCACCTTTGTCATCTCTGATTGTGCTTATTTGGATCTTCTATCATTTTTTCTTTGTTAATGTAGCTAGTGGTTTATCAATCTTGTTTATGCTTTCAAAAAAAAAAAACAACTTTTGGTTAAACTGACACTTTCCATGGATTTTAGGGTCTTAATTTTGTTCAGTTTTGCTCTGATTTTGGTTATTTCTTTCCTTTTACTTGGTTTGGAATTAGTTTGCTCTTATTTTTCTGCATTTCCAAGTATGATCATTAGTTTGAGATCTTTCTAACATTTTGAGATACATATTTAACAAGTGGCCAGTGAACATATGAAAAAATTCTCAACATCACTAATCATCAGAGAAATGCAAATCAAAAGCACAATGAGATAATAACTCACACAAATCAGCATTGCTATTATCAAAATGTTAAGAAAGCAAGAGATTCTCATGAGGCATTAGAGAAAAGAGCATGTTTAAACACTTACTGGGAATGTAAATTGGTTCAGCTACTGTGGAGAACAGTTTGGAGATTTCTCAAAAACTTACAACAGAACTGCCATTTCACCCAGCAGTCTCATTACTGGGCATATATCCAAGAGAAAATAAATCATTCCATCAAGAAGATACATGTGCTTGTATAGTCATGTCAGCACTACTTACCATAGCAAAGACGTAGAACTAACCTAGGTTCCTATCAACATTGGATTGCATATAGGAAATGTGGTCCATATATACCATGGACTGCTATGCAGCCATAAAGAACAAAATCATGTTTTTTTGCAGCAACATGGATTCATCTTGAAGCTATTATCCTAGGTGAATTAATACAGAATCAGAAAACCAAATATCACTAGTTCTCACTTATAAGGGGAAGCTAAACACTGGGTACTCATGGACATAAAGACGGCAATAATAAACACTGGGGACTTCCAGAGGGGAAAGCGGAGGAGGTAAGTAAGGGTTGAAAACCTGACTGATGGGTACTGTGCTCACTACCTGATTGATGGGATCACTTGTACCCCAAACCCCTGCATCATGCAATATATCCATGTAACAGTTGCACATGTACTCCCTGAATCTAAAATAAAACTCGAAGTTATTTTAAAAAAAAATGATGATACACACAAGAAATTCTGAGTAGCTACTATTATTCCAAAAGCTTAATAATCAAATATATGTTGGTAAATAATTTGTATGTGTGTGTGGTGGAGTCTCACTCTGTTGCCCAGGCTGGATTGCAGAGGTGTGATCTAGGCTCACTGCAACCTCCACCACCTGGGTTCAAGTGATTCTCCTTCCTCAGCCTACTGAGTAGCTGGGATTACAGCTGCCTGCCACCATGCCTGGCTAATTTTTGAATTTGTAGTAGAGATGGGGTTTCGCCATGTTAGTCAGGCTGGTCTCTAACTCCCAATCTCAAGTGATCTGCCCACCTCGGCCTCCCAAATTGCTGGGATTACAGGCATGAGCCACCATGCCCATCCCTTGGTAAATAATTTTTAATCCTAAATTTGTTTGGTATACATTTCATCTCTCATGTAGCTGGATAATCCAGTATATTATAACTAAATGGTTTGCCTGTTCAGAAGCAGATTAATTGCATACAAATGCACTCAGATAATTATTTTCCAGAGAAAATTATTAAAAATATTTCAGAATGTCCTCCAAAATAAATCATACATTCTCTTTAGCCTTGTAATTAAAGTTGAGAATTCTGGATTAGCTCATACCTGTAAAACTTTTCAAAATGTTTCTAATTTTTTGGTGATTAAAGTGGGTTATAAGGTGCAGACTGTTCAACAGTAGGCAGTTTGCTTTATTGAAAAGAATTCCACAGTAGCTGACAATAATGGGATAGATACTAGGTGACAAAAAAGAAGATAAATGAATAATTTTGGTAACATAGAAAAACTCACAATGCCAATAGTTAGGATTAGTTAAAAATATAGAAAAATACAAAGACCGAGATATTATTCGTGGCTTTAGCAATAACTAAAGTTGATGTGTGAATACAAATTGATATTAATAACCTTTCCATCTTTGTAGTAGGAGAAATAATCAACTTTTGATAAACCAAAACATAATCTTCATTGTTAACTATATTTTATTTTTCTTACATCAACTTATTATAAACTATAATATATAAATTTTCTAGTATTTCTTTCATTGAGACTCTGATATATCCTTTCTTTAGCACTTAGCTCTTCCTATAATTTCTTAAAATAACTTGTGTATGTGTGAATTGATGCTGTAGGCAGTCACCAAACACCACTGGGAACAGAACTAAGATGAAAAAGTTGAGTTTTGGCCAGATGTGGTGGCTCAGGCCTGAAATCCCAGCACTTTGTGAGGCCGAGGTGGGCAGATCCTGAGGTCAGGAGTTTAAGACCACCCTGACCAATGTGATGAAACCCTGTCTCTACTAAAAATATAAAAAAATTAACTGGGTGTGGTGAAACGAGCCTGTAATCCTAGCTACTCAGGAGGCTGAGACAGAAGAATTGCTTGAACCCAGGAGGCGGAGGTTGCAGTGACCCAAGATCGTACCACTGCACTCCAGCCTGAGTGACAGAGGGAGACTCCATCTCAAGACCAAAAAAAAACACACAAGTTGGGTTTGGAACTCATTGCCACAAGGGACAAAACACATCATGTAGATACCTAAATAAAAGGATGTTAAAAAGGACTTACAGGCTTGAGCTTGTTACATTTATTTTGGGGGAGAGTTTTAAAGAGTGCGGTTTTGCTCTAGATAAGTTGTCAAGATGTGAGCAGAATTTTATTATTTGGTTTGTAATAAGTCTTACCTAGGGGGATGGAGGAAAAGATAAGAGAGGGGTGAAAGCCAACATTTTTAAAGGAGGTAGCAGTTGCTTGCATTAGCCATGACAAGGGATTGTTTTGTTAGTCTTTTGGTTTGAGTGATATTCCTGTTTTTGTCTCTATTTAATATGACTGTAATATAGTCTAGTTTTTATGATCCCTTATTTTCATAGAGTAACATTGTCTAATACTGATGTTCTATGAAATTATCTGTTGAAATGTTCATCAGAAAAACAGACTTAGCTCTAAACATACATTATAGCACGTGGCTAGCTCTTGAACAGCCTGGTTATCAGAGGCTACTTTGCGCCTTCCCAAAACAATGTCTTATACATATGAGTTATGTGTGTGTGTGTGTGTGTGTGTGTGTGTGTGTATGAGTGTATGAGATATATCACTTATCTTTGTCCACCTATTTGTTTAAAATATTCTTACACATCTAACAAAATTAGATGACCCAAATATTAATTCGTTGTTCAACATGGTATTAATTTTATTTATATAAAAGTATTGCATTTGACATAGTAGTCTTAAAGATTGAAAATAAAATAAACAACATCTAAAAGCGTAATTAAAAATACTTTATATTAATATTGATGATACATAATCAGTCTTTCTAGATAACCTGGCATGGCTTATTGTGAACTCCTAGTGATTTAAATCTCTGTAGGTTTCAGAAGATTTTGTCACCTAAACTAAGACAAAACTCTTAGTCATTTCATCATTCCTAAGATTTTTGATATTTATTTTCATATTTCCTATATTATTTGTTGTATTTTTTCTAGATATAAAATTAATAGTCCTGTTGAAGCAGATTTTCTGAATGTACTTCTTTGTGATTATAATGTATTAATATGAACATTATATTCATGTTGGCTTTGCTAGATTGTTAAGAGAAAAGAACAGTCACTAAATATGCTGTTAATGAAATAAGCATAATGTGCATATTCCATATGTTACATATAAATAGGATGACTTACTATTTAGGAATTTCCTTACCCAGTTATTTTCCTAAATAATAAATTTATTGAGACATAATTAACATGCTATGCAATTCACCCTTTTAAGTATAGAATTCAGTACAATAGACCCCCTTTACTATCCCAAGGGAGATATGTTCCAAGACCCCCAGTGGATGTCTGAAAATCACAGATAGCACCAAACTCTATACAAGGTAACATATATCCCTTAACTTACAATGGGGTTATGTTCTGATAAACCCATTGTAAATTGAAAAAAAAAAATTGTAAGTCAGGAATGTATTTATAAGTATTTAATATATTTAACTTACTGAATATTATAGCTTATCCTAGCCTTCCTTAAAAATGCACAGAACTTACATTAACTTACAGTAGAGCAAACCACAAACCCTATTGTATAATAAATTATTGAATATCTCGTGTAATTTATTGAATACTCCACTGAAAGCAAAAAACAGTGATTGTAAGGTCACTTGAAGTACAGTTTCTACTGAATATGAATTGCTTTCATCCCATTTTAAAGATAAAATATCGTGTCAAACCAGTTAGGGACCATCTATATCTAAAATATGTTTTTTATATATATATTACTATGGTAAAGTTGAAATATAAATTGGTCACATTACAAGATTAACAATAACTACTAATTAAGTAGAAAAATTATAACAACACACTGTAATAAAAGTATGTCAATGTGGTCTGTCTCTCTCAAAATATCTTATTGTACTGTATTCACCTATTTTTAGAGCATAGTTGACTGCCGGTAACTGAAACCAGAAAGTAAAACCATGGATAAGGAAAGAACTACTATAGATTTAGTGTAGTCATAGAGAAGTACAATGATCACTACTGTCTAATTTTAGAATACTTTTATTATTCCGAAAGAAACTCATGCCATTAGCATAGCCTCTCCCCATTTCCTTTTTCTCCCTTAAAACTTTGAATCGACTTTCTGTCTCTAGGATGTGTCTGCTCTGGACATTTCACATAACTAGAATCATGCAATATATGTTTTTTTGTGACTAGCTGGTTTCATTTAGCATATTTTTTTCAAGGTTTATGTCATAGCAGGTATAAGTACTTGGTTGCTTTTTTACGGCCAGATAACATTACATGGTAAAGTTATAGCAAATTTGTTTATTTTTCAGCTGATAAACATGTTGATTATTTCAACCTTTTTGACTATAATGAATAATACTGTTATAGACATTTATGAGCAATATGTGTCCAGATGTATATTTTCAATTCTTTTGCATATAAAACTAGGAGTGGAATTGCTGGATCATAGAGTAAGTCTACGCTTAACTTTTAGAGGAACTTCCAAACGCTTTTCCAAAGTGAATGTACTATTTTTGCAATACCACCAGCAGCGTATAAGAGTGTTAATTTCTCCACACCTTGCCAATGTTTGTTGATGTTTGTCATTTTAACCCTTCTAGTGGATGTGAAGTGGTATGTCAATACACATTTGGTTTTCATTTCCCTAATCAATAATAGTGCTTATCTTAAGATGTGCTCTCTGAAACTGTGTGCCTCTTTTTTGGAGATTCTCCTCATATCATTTGCCCACTTCAAAATTGAGTTATGTACCTTTTATTTTAGTTGTAAGGAATTTTACATATTTTGGATTCAAGTCTCTTATCAAACATGGTTTGCAAATATTTTCTTCCATTACGTGAATTGTTTTAGTTCACGGTGTCCTTTGAGGCAAAACCAATTTTAATTTGGAGGACAATGAATTGACTTATTATCTTTTGACAGTTTTGCTTTCTGTATCATAGCTAAGAAATTGTCGTCTAACTCAAGATTATAATAATTTTATTGCTGTATTTTCTTTTAGAAAGATATTTTTAGCTCTTATTTTGAGATATAATCCATTTTGATTTAGTTAATTGTGTGTGTGGTGTGAGGTAAGCATTCAACCTCATTCTTCTGCACATGAATATCCAGGTGTCTCAGGATAATTTCTTAAAAATGCTATTCTTTCCATATTAAGTTATCTTGATGCCTTCATTTAAAATCAATTAGACAAACGTGTAAGGATTTCTGGACTCTCTGCTCTGTTTATTCTAATACCACATCCCCTTATTGTAACTTTCAGTAAATTTGAATTCTGGAAGTATGGATCCAACTTATTTTTCTGTTTTAAGATTCCTTGGTTAAACTGGGATCCTTGTACTTCCATATGGATTTTAGTATCAGCTTGTTACTTTCTGAAGAAAATGGCAGCCATAACTTTGATAGGGATTTCATTGAATCTTCTTTAATTTATTTCAATAATATTTTATAGTTTTCAATGTATATTTGTACTTCTTAAAATCTAGTCTTAAAATTTTGAATTTTTTATATTATTAGAAATGGAGTTGTCTTAATGCCATTTTCAGATTTTTGTTTGCTAGTGTATGCAAATACCACTGATTTTTGTATATTGATTATGTATTTTGCAATGCTGGTAAACTTATTTATTAGTTATAATAATTCATTGTGGCTTCCTTGAGATTTTTAATATCTGATTATAGAGATAATTTTGTTCCTACCTTTCCAGTCTTGATACATTTTTTTTCCTGCTTTATGTTTAATTATCCTGACAACTTTGAGTACAATATTGAATAGAAGTAACAGACTATATATCTTTGTCTTGTCCCTGAGCTTAAAAGAAAATCAAACAGTCTTTCACCATAAAGTATGATGTTAGCCGTGGATTTTTCATGAGACACTTTACCAGATTTTGGACATTCCCTTCTGTTTCTGGTTTGTGGAGTGTTTTGTCATTTTTATAAAAAATTGTTGAATGTTTTCAAATGCTGTCACTGAAGTCATTTATATGTGTAATTTGTCCCATATTCTCCTAATATGATATATTTTATTCAGTGATTTTCTAATTTTAAAAGCAACTTTGCATTTCTAATGCACATCCCAATTGGTCATAATGTATATTTCTTTGTATATTTTGCTGAATTCCATTTGCTAGTACTTGGCAAAGGAATTTGGGTTCTGTATTCATAAGGTATATTGATCTGCATTTTTTTTATTTTGTATGATATCTTTGACTGGATTTAGTATCTGGGTAATATTAGCCACATATAACATGTTAAGAATTGTCCCCTTTTATTTTAGAACAGTTGCAGGAGGATTGGTGTTCATTGTTCTGTAAACATTTGGTAAAATTCACTGGTAAAGCAATCTACTCATATGCTTATTTTATGTAAAACATTTTTATTACTAAATCAATCTCTGCTTACTGTAAGTTTATTGATATGCTGTACTTCTTTTTGAGTTAGTTTCGGTAGTTTTTGTCTTTCTAGACAGTTATCTATTTCATTTAGGCTGTATAATTGATTGGCATGTAATTGTCTAGTATTCTCTTTGAATCTTTTTGCATTTTTGGAAGAGTATCATATTTTCTCCTCTTTCATTTCTGATTCTCGCAATCTGGGTCTTCTCCATTTTTTCTTGTTCAATCTCGTTAGTGGTTTTTCAATTTTGGAAAGTACCAGTTTTAAATTTCACTGTTTTATTCTATTGGTTTTTGATTCTGTGTCTTATTAATTTATGCTTTAATTTTCATTATACCTCTTTCCTCTTGCTATGAATTTAGTTTTCACTCTTGAATACAAAGTATATGTCTTACAGATAACAGATAGTTGAATAATATTTTTATTAAATTCATTCTGCCATTATTTGTCCTTTGATAGGAATGTTTACTCAATTTACATTTATTATGATTACTGATAAGGTAGAGTTTACATCTGCTATTCTGCCACTTATTTGTATATGTCGTTTCTTCTTAAGCTCCTGCATTCCTCCATTATTACCTTATTTTGTATTAAATAGATATTGTATCTGATATACCACTGTAATTCCCTTGTTACATATCAGTATTTTAAAAATACTTTTTAATGGTTACCCTATAGATTACAAGTAACTTCTTAAGATAAAAAAATTAAACAGCATTAATAGCAAATTAATTTTAATAATGTACAAAATATTGCTCCACTATTGCTCCCTTTTTTTCTATTCCCTTGTTTCATTATTGTGATACAAATTATACCTTATATATTTTAAGCCTATCACAAACTATTATAATTATGGCTTTGTCCTTCATCTTTTAAATCATATAAAAAGAGAAAAGAGTTATGAACAAAATATATTTATAGTGGTTTTAATATTTACTAATATAGTTACCATTACTGGATCTCATTTATTTTTATGTGGGAATAATTAAGATTCTATAGTTTCTTTTCATTTTAGCCTAAAGAACTCTGTACTATTTTTTATATGTCAGTGTGCTAGTTATGAATTCTTCCAGTTCTTGTTTATCTGAAAATCTCTTAATGTTTGCTTTCCTTTTTTCTTTTTCTTTCTTTTTTTTATTTGACGGGGTCTTGCTGTGTCACCCAGGCTGCTGTCCAATGGCGCGGTCTAGGCTCACTGCAACCTTCACCTCCCGGGTTCAAGCCATTCTCCTGCCAGGTTGGTTTCAAACCCCTGACTTCATGATCCACCCAATGGGGCTTCCCAAAGTGCTAGGATTACAGGAGTGAGATACCACACCCGGCCAGAAACAACTAACTTAAGTAATTTATCTTTATATTCACCACTCTTTCTTCTCTAAAATCAAGTCTGCTGCTGTGCTCTTTTTGTAATTTTTTTTCCAATAACTTTTCTTAAATATACCTTAAGTTCTAGGATACATGTACAGAACGCACAGGTTTGTTACATAGGTATACACATGCCACGGTGGTTTGCTCCACCTATCAACGCATCATGTACATTAGGTAGTTCTCCTAATGCTATCCCACCCGTAGCCCCCAACCTCCAACAGGCCACAGTGTGTGATGTTCCCCTCCCTGTGTCCATGTGTTCTCATTGTTCCACTCCCACTTATGAGTGAGAACATGTGGTGTTTGGTTTTCTGTTCCTGTGTCAGTTTGCTGAGAATGATGGTTTCCAGCTTCATCCATGTCCCTGCAAAGGACATGAACTCATCCTTACTTATGGCTGCATAGTATTCCATGATGTATATGTGCCACATTTTCTTTATCCACTCTATCATTGATGGGCATTAGGATTGGTTCCAAGTCTTTGCTATTGTAAATAGTGCTGCAGTAAACATATGTGTAGATGTGTCTTTATGGTAGAATGTTTTATAACCCTTTGGATATATACCCAGTAATGGGATTGCTGGGTCAAATGGTATTTCTAGTTCCAGATCCTTGAGGAATCACCACACTGTCTTCCACAATGGTTAAACTAATCCCACCAACAGTGTAAAAGCTTTTCTCTTTTCCTACATCCTCACCAGCATCTGTTGCTTCTGACTTTTTAAAGATCTCTATTCTAACTGGAGTGAGATGGTATCTCATTGTGATTTTGATTTGCATTTCTCTAATGACCAGTGATGACAATCTTTTTTTCATATGTCTGTTAGCTGCCTAAATGTCTTCTTTTGAGAAGTTTCTGTTCATATTCTTTGCCTACTTTTCGATGGAGTTGTTTGCTTTTTTCTTGCAAATTTGCTTTTCAGTTTTCATAATTTTTAACTCTGGAATTTCTATTTGTTTTTTATTTTATTAATGTCTTCTTTTATTCCTGTTATTGATTTGGTAAGACATCAATCTCCAATTTTACTTAATTGTTTTTATTTAGTTTCTGTTTCTCTTTCAACACGTTTAATAGCTGACTTCATATGTTTGGGAAGTAAGTCTGGTATCCAAAGGTCCTCAAAGGCAGTTTCTATTGACTGGTTTTATTTCTGTGCCTGGCCCATATCTTTCTGTCTTTTTCTTGTAATATTTTTTGGTAACTTGATATTTTAAATAATATAACTTTGCATATCTGGAAATCAAATCCTGTTCTGTCCTCGTAGCTAATGTTTTGGTTTTTGTTGTTTCTACTATTTGTCTAGTGTTTTACTGGAATTGTTCTTTGCCATGTGTGTCCATTGAAATCTCTGCTTGATTAACTTAGTGATCAGCTAAAATGAATAATTTGACAGAGATTTTTCTTAGATTTTTTGAACTAAAATTTCTCTCAGCCTTTACTGAAGGACTCTGTGTGTATGTTGAGACATATCTTCAACACTCAGCTAGGCAGTTTACAACTCCACTTTATTCTTCACTTCTTGCATGTATGGAACCTCAAGGTTATTCCCAGATCAGAGATTAGGGCTGTTTATATCTTTCTTAGGTCTGTGCATAGACTTGCATGCTGCGATGTTTTCTCATTTTTGAGGATTTTTTCATAGCTTTCAAATAATTCTAGGTACATTTAATTCCTGAGTTTTTAAATCTTTAATTATATTGGTCAACCTATAGTTGGCCTCAACTGGAATTATTGCCTCAAACACTGCAATATTAAACAATTGCCATTGATTGTTTCTAACAAATTCTCTAGATTCATGTTTTTATATAAGAGTGAATTTTTAGTCAGGTCAATTAAAATCAGTCCCAGAGAATGGAGTTTTTCAGAGGGTTGTGAAACCAATGAAATAGTGGCGCTCCTTGGGAAGGGTCTTTTCAGTCAGTTTCATACCTGTACTGTGTCCTCCATTGGCTATTAGTTTGCTGGTTTCTCAGCTGCCATAATTGCAATGCTGTTGGATTTCAAGTCCATTCAAGAGCTGGGGAGAGAGGGATGGTTGTTTACAACCACAAAGCTAACTAGGCTTACGAGATTCAATCATTTTTTTGAATGAACACTCAGATTTTCAAGTCTTTAGTTCATTTATATAGTTCTGAAACAGCTTATTTCAAGTACATTTATCAATGTACATGTTTCTTTTATGGAAGAGTTTATTTTCCACTAGTTCTTCCTCTGCTATTATAGAAATGATTCTATCAAATTATGTTTTATATTTCTCTTACTGGGGAGAAGGAGAATAAATATGGTTTCTATACTCACAGTATCTGCATATTAAGTTTGGTTCTATCTCTAAAGGTTGGTGTGAATTGGAATAAGTAAGTTTATGTTACATTTGCAAGATTCCAGTTTCCACATCTGGAAAGTAGAATCAACAATAATGTCTCATAGGGTTATGGTGATAAATAATATTCTGTCCACAACCTTTTAGATAAGTTTTTGATAAATAGTTCACACTAAATCATTTTTATTATTTAAAAAATTCATCTTGTTTTCAAAAATATATGCAGTGTGACATTTTATAAATGATGAATCTTTTTAATATATAGATATAAACTAATTCCATTTTATGTATTTATATGTATAACAAAGAACACTAAAAAGAGATTAATCATCCCTTTATAATTATGAAAAACTTTATTTAATTAAGGCTTAAGGCTCTCTATAGCTTTCCTAGAAATTTCCACTGATCAAAAATTTAAAGAGTCTCAGTGAAGAATACATGAATATACTATTAACTTTGTGAAGAGTCATTCTAAGGAAATCTTATTTAAATTGTAAAGAAGAGTCTTAAATTTTATGCTATGTGAAGAAAATTATATACCATAATGAAAGCTTAAAATTACATATTTTAACAGATCAAATTAGAATTGCATTTCATGGACTATATGCTTATATTCTTTGAGAAAAAAATTAGATAAATGAATGCTTGATGCAATATCAAATCTCTTTAGGTGATTTATGTGTCCTAAGAAACTGAACTACCTACATGTGCTCATCTCTCTAAACAACTGGAGTTAACATAGTTCATTGTTTACGCAGTTTCAAGACATTAAAAAGCAAATTGGGCTAGGGATGTAATTTGAATGCTGACTGCAACCTGCCTTCTGCTATTCCTGGCACGGTTTAAAATTTTACTGCCTTCTTTATTTCTGATTTTTCTTCCCCCAAAGCAGAGTCAACAGCTTTAGCTACAGATGGGGCTCTGTATGGCTGTTATTGGACCCAGATGCCACACTCTGGAGCATGTTTTGCCAACAGCATCTGGCTCTTTTCTGCCTGTGCAGTTGGCATTTGTGTTGATACTTTGGCCTGCTTTTCTTATGGACACTACAAAGCAGACTTTCAGACAACATGAAGGTTTGCTCCCAATTGACTGGGAATTTTTTTTTCTCAGTTTATATTTTATGAGTATTTAAACTAAATGTCTTACATCATAAAGCACTATGCATTAAAAATTTTCATGTTTCTTGTAAGGATATGTTTAAAAATTTTTAATGGATATAATAACTGAAAAAGTCTGAAATTTAATAAGTAAAAACTTATGTTGATTTATGTGTATTTTAACACATCAAATAAAAACTATGAAAATTTCCGTGTGTTACCAGAGATTTGGTTTGCTTTTTTTTTTTTTTTTTTAGTCTTAAGTGCTAATATAAAAGCAAAGGCATGACAAAACTTTAGTTCAGGCAACAGAAATCTATGGTACAGTATCTGTCTTTAAGAGTTAAAAGATTTTTTTCTTCACAAAAACCAGAGGTTTGAACAAATTATGTGTGAGTAGGTAGATCTTTCATCCCCTTGTGGTACAGCTACACTGTAGTTTACATATGTAACGTAATGGACATGGAATTTTTAATATTTTATCATTATAACCTGTTATTTGGGGAATTAACCATATATATGCCTCTCTACATATGTATGCATTTATATTGGCAGAATAAATTACTAGAAGGCTAATTGCTGGATCAAAGTGTGTCTGCATTCAATATTTGAGTAGTTTTTATCAAATTATCTTTTAGACAGATTCAGTAAATTCACACAAGTAATTAAAGCAATTATCTCTAGCAGACACAGTTTGTATCTTTTTTTCTTGAGGAAATCTCAGATTTTATTTATGTTCACTTGATATATGAAAGAACTAAAACTTAAATATTTTCAGTAACTTATGCAGAAATCACTGTTAAAAAGTAGTAAATCTAAATATCCGAACAAGATAGATGTGACTCCACATCCATGGTTTAAGATCATTATCATCTTATCCTACTTATAATGTATAATCATTCATATGTTGCCAGTGCTGACATATGTCGATATGTATGATATCTCTCAGTTCCCACAGTTTAACAAATTTGTGAAAGACTAAATAATTATTATTTTCTCACTGGAAAACTTGGAACCTCATGTAGTTCAAGTTTTATCAAAAAAGAGTAACTCAGGAGTTACGGATATACTATTTTTGACGGCTAAAATACATTC
The DNA here is from genome assembly GCA_963573385.1 of Cacajao melanocephalus. Taxonomy (NCBI): domain Eukaryota; kingdom Metazoa; phylum Chordata; class Mammalia; order Primates; family Pitheciidae; genus Cacajao; species Cacajao melanocephalus. The sequence continues at coordinate 80,949 of CAUYLG010049533.1, read as the reverse complement.
TATGACCAATTATAACTGTACAAATAGGCCTTAGAACTCACTGATTAAGTAAAATTGCTTTTTGATAACAGTAGCACAAAGGAAGAAAAGGAGAAATCACAGTATCTTGTCGTAAGGCTATTACATTATATGTGAAGTGGCATATTATTTGAAGACAGGCAGTGATAAGCAGAAGAGGTATTAAAGCCCTTATTTTGAATGAATAAATGAACTATCTTATTTCATTAAAACTGAATGGAAAGAATGGAGAAAGAGACAGTTTTATCAGGCACCATAATAGTAATTGTAAAAGGCTCCCTGTATACCTTCCGTGAATTACTTTGCTGGGACAGTCTTTGGCATTCCTTGGCTTCCGAAGAGTCACCTTGATCTCAGCCTTCATTTTAAGTAGTTTTCTCTCCTGTATGAGCGCCTATCTCTGTGTCAAAATTTCCCTCCTTCTTAAAGGACAGTGGTACTATTGAATTAATTTCCACTCTAATGAATTCACTTTCATTTGAATATAATTGTAAAGGCTCTATTTTCAAAAGAGGCCACATTTTGAGATCCTGGTGATTAGGACTTCAAGATCTTTGGGGAGATACAGTTCAACCCCTAACACGCTCTGATGTATTCTGAGTGCAGATATGAAAACATATCTTATTGTTAGTGAAGCCCAGAAGCTTATAATTTATCATAGCCATTCACAAATCTTTAAATGTTATTCACAAAACTGTATAGAAACATATTCAAAGATAATTTTTATTTTTTAGAAGCATATTTAGAAAAAATCATTTAGTGTTAGACTATCTCATTATTTCAAGTAGAACCATAAGACCAACTTCAGATTAAAAATGTTGCCTTATTATTTGTCTATTAAAAATAAACATTTTAAAAAAATAAAAATGGAGTTTTAAAAAGTGCTATATTTAGAAATAGGTTTTGCTTGTTTCCTTCTTTTTTTAACATTTGTTTTCAAAAATGATGAATTGTTTTAATGCAAAGTCCTAGAAACTGTAAAATTTAAGAAAAATGTAAAAACATAACCCCATGAAACAAAACAAAACCAGAATGATGCAGACATATTCAGAAGTGGCTCATTAGAAATGAATTGAAAACCATCAGTTGTTGTTGGTTTCAGATTCAATGTTGCATGGGAGGGCGATGACTATAACAAGCACAAAATGTAAAATTTAGGATTATGGTGTTTACGAGTAAAATTATTTTTTTATTGAACTGTGGAAGAAAGGTAATCATTTGGAGACAAGAGAAACATGTACATTAAAATATTATTTACTGCAAAATCTGTATTTTCTTTGAAAGGTGGTTAATCAAAATTTGGTATTAGGGTTGTGAAAAACTTTGATATAATTAAGGTCCTGCATTTTTCTCAGGTTTTGAACTTTTTCCCTTACTGTTTCTTTTTATAGGAAAGGAAGGGGCAGTGTTTTTAGAGAAACAGACGTTTCATAAGGTATTCAATAGCTTTTGGACTTTTTTATTGTGATTAAACATAATAAAATGCAAAGATTTTACATACACAGTTAAAGAAATTTTGGCAATTGTACTTCCTTGTGTAACTTCCACCAATCCCAAAATACAGAACTTATTCGTCACCCTAAAGAGTTTTCTTATGCCCCATTCACAGTTCATTTCCACTCTTTTACACCCTGCTGTTTGTTGGGCTTTTGAAAATTTTCCTTTTGTAATAATTTCTGATAAACAATTCTCAAAACATGAATGCATTTTTTTCAGCATGAGAAATATTTAAATGTAAATTAAAGTATTATTTAATAAAGGGGTTGTATAGAAACTTTTAAATTTGATTCTTATTATAACTATGGCCAGATGATATACTGATATTATTTATGTTTCTTATATGAGGATATAGAAAATTATATAGATCAGTTGGCCCTTCCAGTGACATATTATTAGCAGAGGAGATAGAGAATTTAGAACTTCTTAAACCAGAACCCTTAAGATTTTTACATTTTTTTAAATTGTCACCTGTAATCCCTTGCCAAATCAGGAATAAAAGAGTTGTTCAATATAATGATTTTTCTTATACCAGGGAGTTTTGTCATAAATTTAATGATGATAAGTTGTATTTCTGTGTCTATCATTCTAAATTGTTTCAATTTATATAACTGATCATGTAAGTAATCAATAACTTTTCTTAGTGTAAGTAATATTTTGTATTACTAGTTTTATTTAGGGTTATTTCTTTCCTTATAGAAGGCTTTATTCCCAGATTAATGTTGTTTTGCTAAATAATCTGTGGGTATTGCCAGTGCTTGCCCTGAGAACAATCAGCTTGCAAAATGGTGAGCAAGCTGACAAACAAAAAGAGCTCACATAAAAATAAGAAACCCATTTTATGTGTTTCTGCTAGATCCGTGTCTAGAGCACATTATTCGAGCTAATAATCTTTTTTTTTCCACACAAAGTTAGCATGTTACATTTTTCCTTCAATTTTCATGCAGAATCAGTTTAAAAGATGTGCATTTGAACATTTCTATACCTCTTGCAAGGCCATACATCAAAATGTGGTTTATTATGTTTCCCAACGTCCTACACTAAAAAATTCAGCCATAAAATTGTTCCTTGACTTCAGAATGAGAAAATACATCTCTGCTTTCTTTTGTAAAACAATTGTTATATATCACCTATATAGTGTTTATATTTGCTCTTGCTTTTCATAGTAAATCACAATTAACATGTGTCTTCATATAGGAATTCTTTACAAATACCTTTGTTTTAGGATCTATCTCTTTTTTCAAAGTTTTTAATCTCTTTCTTTCCCAAGATGGCTAATTAGAGGTTTTGTTAGTATACCTCACCCACTTGGAAATAACACAGTTGTGTGTAAAGATTCACACTGTGAACTTCTGTGCAAAAAGTAACATGGGAGATCGACATAAGAGTGAAAGAAAACTGGGTACTTAGAAAAAAAAATGCAGGTGACGACTCATGTGGCAGGCTCCAGCAGAAAATTGTGAGTGAATCCTCAGTGCATGAGATGGAGAGTGATTGTCTCCATGATACACATTCCCACTGGAACCTGGGAAATTCAGGGTATGAGGAAGCTCCTTGTCCCAACCAAGCCGTGGATTTAACTTGGTGAGCAGTCGAGTGACTATTAGCAGTAACAGCTCTAGAAATTATCTGGTCGGGTGCCGCCTGTAATCCCAACACTTTGAGGGGCTGAGACAGGCAGATCACCTGACATCAGGAGTTCAAGACCAGCCTGGCCGAGATGGTGAAACCCTGTCTCTAGTAAAATTAGAAAAATTAGCTGGGCATGGTGACGTGCATCGCCTGTAGTCCCAGCAACTTGGGAGGCTGAGGCAGGAGAATTGCTTGAACCCAAGAGGCAGAGGTTGTAGTGAGCTGAGATCGCACCACTGTACCCCAGCCTGGGTGACAAAGTTTTTTTTTTTTTTAATCTGAAAAAAAAATTTATTCTGCAGTACTCCTAGAACTGGGCATCAGTAGAATGAGGCCATTCTGTATCCTAGCTCATCGACAGCTATGCAGAAACCTACCAGCCAGCACAAGTGTCATTTTCTAGTTTGGAGTGTCTGTGGCCAGAGATTTACGATCTTGAGCAGCGGGAGAAGCCCCTGGGGCCAGAACTGAGAGGGAAATGTGGTATATTCTCCAGCCATAGGCAAGGTACTTGGGTGCTCCCTTTTTATAGGATCTGAGTGGGTGTGATTTGGACCCCAGTAGAGAGTTTTGTGGCCTGGGATGGGTCTGTGGTCTGAAGGCAAACTGGGGGTGTTTCGGCTAACCATTCTAACTTGCTGCCAGAGTCAGGCTATAAGAGGGAGCCCTGCTAGGTTGGGAGTATGAGAGCACATCGGGTCGCACTACCACTTGCTAACCTGTAAAGCCTGAGCTGCCTCTCATTCCCCATCCTCGGTCGTAGGCACAGCAATGATTATTCTGCTTCTCACTTGGAAGTTTTTCCAGGGGCCTGAGAACAGACCCTGAACCGAACTGGGGCTGATGCTTGCACCCACCATTATGGACCCACATGCAGGTTCACTTGGCCCAGTTCCCAGCTGTGCTGTCTCTGTGCTCAGAGGCAAAGTGTGGGACCAGGACCATTGAATGTTCTACAACCCAACCCATCACCTGAGAACCCGAGAACTTCATGTAGGTAACAAAGGTGTAGATGAGAGACCATCTAGACCAGGTGAGACTATCTTTCTTACAGGTGAGAGCCAGTGACCATGCCATCCGGCTCTCACCTGTAAGCACCACCTTCTGGCCTTACGATTATCTGCATATATCTGCCACAAGTTCACAGCATTTGGGAAGATTACAAGCTTCACATGACCTCTGCTACCACTGTTATTCATACCACCCTTGCTCATTAGGAGATCTTGGGCCTGCTGACACACCAGGCACATCACTACCACAACAAGCATTTAAGAAAGCCACCATGCAAAGACTATGTATAACCAAAGAAATCAAACACAGTCTATGCCACTGATATCGTTTGACTATGTCCCCATCCAAATCTCAACTTGAATTGTATCTCCCAAAATTCCCACATGCGGGAGGGACCCAGGAGGAGGTAATTGATCATGGGGTCTGGTATTTCTCATGCTATTCTTGTTATAGTGATTAAGTTTCACTAGATCTGATAGGTTTATCAGGGGTTACCACTTTTGCTCCTTTCTCATTTTTCTGTTGCCACCACCATGTAAGAAGTGCCTTTTACCTTTCACCATGATTCTGAGGCCTCTTCAGCCATGTGGAACTGTAAGTTCAATTAAACTTCTTTTTCATCCCAGTTTCAGATATGGCTTTATCACCAGCATGAAAATGAACTAATACAGTAAATGGTACTAGTAGAGTGGGACACTGCTTAAAAGATACCCAAAAATGTGGAAGCAAATTTGGGGCCGGGTGACAGGCAGAGGTTGGAACAGTTTGGAGGGCTCAGAAGAAGACAGGAAAATGTGGGAGATTTTGAACTTCCTAGAGACTTGCTAAATGGCTTTGCCCAAAATGCTGTTAGCAATATGGGCAATAAGGTCCAGGCTGCCATGGTCTCAGATGGAGATGAGGAACTTATTGAGGAACTGCAGCAAAGGTGACTCTTGTTATGTTTTAGCAAAGAGACTGCTGGCATTTTGCCCCTGCTTTATATATTTGTGGAACTTTGAAATTGAGAAAGATAATTTAGGGTATCTGAAAGAAGAAATTTCTAAGCTGCAAGGCATTCAAGAGGTGAGTTGGGTACTGTTAAAGGCATTCAGTTTTATAAGGGAAACAGAGCATAAAAATTTGGAAAATTTGCATCCTGACTATGAAATAGAAAAGAAAAATCCTTTTTCTGGAGAGAAATTCAACCTGGCTGCAGAAATTTGCCTAAGTAGCAAGGAGCCTAACGTTAATGCCCAAGACCATGGAACAGTGTCCCCAGAGATGTCAGAGACCTTCACGGCAGCCCCTCCCATCAAAAGGCCTGGAGTCCCAGTGTCCCCATTCTGTGGGCAGCCTAGGGAATTCGTGCCCTGTGTCCCAGACACTCCAGCCAATGGGCCAACATATAGCTTGGGCTGTGGCTTCAGAGGGTAGAAGCCCCAAGCCTTGGCAGCTTCCACATGGTGTTGTGCCTCCGGGGCACAGAAATCAAGAATTGAGGTTTGGGAACCTTCACCTAGATTTCAGAAGATGTATGGAAACGCCTGGGTGTCCAGGCAAAATTTGCAGCAGGGGTGTGGCTCTCATGGAGAACCTCGGCTAGGGCAGTGCGGTTGGGAAATGTGGGGTCAGAGCCCCCATACAGAGTCTCTACTGGGGCACCACCTAGTGGAGCTGTAAGAAGAGGGCTGCTGTCCTCCAGTTCCCAGGATGGTAGATCAACTGACAGCTTGTCCCTTGTGCCTGGAAAAGCCACACTCAATGCCAGCTTGTGAAAGCAGTCAGGAAGGAGGCTATACCCTGCAAAACTACAAGGATGGAGCTGCCCAACACCATGAGAACCTACTTCTTGCTTCAGCATGACCTGGATGTGAGACATGAAGTCAAAGGAGATCATTTTGGATCTTTAAAATTTGACTGCCCTACTGGATTTTGAACTTTCACAGATTCTGTTATCCCTTTTTTGACCAGTTTTTCCCATTTGGAACAGTTGTATTTAACCAATGCCTGTACCCTCACTGTATCTAGGAAGTAACTTGCTTTTGATTTTACAGACTCATAGGTGTAAGGGACTTGCCTTGTCTCAGACGAGACTTTGGACTATGGACTTTTGGGTTAATGGTGAAATGAGTTAAGACTTTGGGGGACTGTTATGAAGGCATGATTGGTTTTGAAATGTGAAGACATGAGATTTGGAGGGGCCATGGGTGAAATGATACAGTTTGGCTCTGTCCCCACTCAAATCTCTACTTGAATTGTATCTCCCAGAATTCCCTTGTGTTATGGAAGGGACCCAGTAGGAGGTAATTCAATCATGGAGGCCGGTCTTTCCCATGATATTCTCGTGATAGTGATTAAGTCTCAAGAGATCTGAAGGGTTGATCAGGGGTTTTTGCTTTTGCTTCTTCCTTGTTTTCATTTTGCCACTGCCTCCTGCCATAGTTTTGAGGATTCCTCAGCCATGTGGAACCGTAAGTCCAATTAAACCTCTTTTTTTCTCAGTCTTGGGTGAATCTTTATCAGCAACATGAAAACAGGTTAATACAGCCACCGAACATACCCAGAAGCAAAGCCAAATGAGATTAGTCGACACACATCATAGGCACATCCTCACAAAAAGCAAAGTCTCACCCCAACAAAAGTAAGAATAAGAAGTATTCGAAAATAAAAAGTATTTCTCCAGTTGAGACAAAAAGCACAGTAATACTGGATCCTGAATCCTCAACAAAATGAAATGTTGAAATGCCGGTTAAAGAATTCAAAGTAGGTCTCTTGCTCCAGCCATAGCTTGGGGCCGATCTCCACTCCTCTGTGTCTTCTGCTTAAGGAGACCCAGGTGACTGTCATAGTCTCTGTTGCCTTGTGACCTGCAGGTACTGGGATATCCATAGCTAAGATACCAGGACACCCTAGAAGCTAGAGAATGAGTTAGGAAATACATTTAAAGGGCTGTTGGGTCAAGATGGCAGAGTAGAAGAAGTGCATATGCACTGCTATCATAGAAGAAACAAAAGGGCCAGTGAATACTGGCATTCAAATTTATCCTCTATTTTTCCTGGAATTTTACCGTTGGATTTTCTCTCATTTTATTTACTGATTTATAGCCTGAATCTTTTATATCTCCTTAAATATTTTGTTGTATAATAATATTCATACTAGCTTTATACTTGTCTTAAAATTATCTGGCTGTAATTTTAATATGTTTGGTAAAATAATGCTTATATAAGAATCTGGCTATTTTCATATTCATTTATTTTTACATTTACATTCACACACACACACTGTAGTCTATTTTGTACTGATTCCTTTTTAAGATTTTTTTTTTAACTTAAAATTAGTTCTTCAAAACCTGAGTATTTGTGGGAGCACATGTGAGTAAAGGCAATGTCCTTGTCAAAGAGAAACAAACAAGTTTCTCTGGCTCAGAGTAAAACAATGTATGATACTGGTTTTTGAATTGTTTATATTTGAACACTTGTGCACACATTCATGTGTATGCATGTGAGAGAGAGAGATGGGAGAGAGGGAGAAACAATATATTTTTCTTCACCCCAGTGAATAATGGTAGCAATAGGAACTGCTTATTTTCCTTCATGAGCCCTCAAGTTTGCATGTCTCTGAAATTCCAAATTCTGCCGGTGTCTTTTTCTTCTGCCCCTAACACTCTTTGATGGGAAATTGGCCCAGCTTTATGTTACAAGCCAGTTGTTTTGTTTTGTTTTTTAATTTTTTAAATTAGTTTCCTATTCCGAGGACTATTTTTGTGCCATTTCTGCTGGCTTACACCAGCAGCAGGCACCTGCTCTTTGTATCTACTCTTATCTTGGTCCTTCTTTTACAATATTTGTCATCTCATTTTCTTTAGTGCTTTGGCTTGGGATTATTGATAACTGTTTTATTGAGGATGAAGTTTTATTTTCTGTTTCTAATTTTCTTTGTCACATTGAATTAGATTCAGAGAGATACAGACACTGGTGACTTTATTTCATACTTCACAAAGATAAATCTCTTCTACTTTGAATTTATCCTTTCTCTCTGTGAATTTGAAGTTCTGGCTTAGTGATCTTTTAAAAGGCTTTTTGAATATCACTTGGACTGTGGATTGACTAAGTGCCAGGAAGGGTCTCATCAAGAAGCAGGATCATAGATATAAAACTTCCCACATAACTCCTGTGAGACAGATGAGCCTTTAGCAAAAAAATTTTTTTTTGCTTCTCTTTCCTTCCTTCCTTTTTTCTCTCATCTCTGCTATCCTTATTTATTTCTATAGTTCCATTTTAAAAAAAAAGACAATTTGAGTGCTATTTAAACTTCTAAGGAAGGAGATGTTCTATGATTTTAAATTTTGATAATGGGTTCATAGTAATTTCTGTATGTGCAAAGATATGTTAGTTTTCACTTTCAATAGGTTTATTTTTACATATTTTTACATTGGCTAACTGGATTTATGTTACATTTCAGAATTAATGGTGTTATATGCATATAGTCTAGAACTAAGAATGTCTCATTAGTAATTAGAGTATATATTTCTAATACATATTACCCCAAGGAGATTGAAACAGATATAGCATTTATTATAATGCCAGTCCTAACAACAACAACAAAAATATTATTTTGTTTCTTCCTTGTTTATAATATTTCCAAATGTATAAAATTCCTTTGGCTTTTGCTAGCTCAGTTGATTTTCTTTTCAGACTTTAAGTGTAATGCTTATTAAACTGGGAGTTTAAAATGTTTCTCCATGTGAAACACCTGACATGATGCAGATTTATGAATTATCTTGTAAAATGTTTATAAATTTGTTTAAGTTCTATATCTTAGTACTTCAATTTCCTTACATAACACTCTGTATCCTGCTTCTGTATTTAAAATTCTGCCTCCTACTCAAATTGTACTTGAAAGAATAAAATACATGTATAGGTATACAGGATTTTTATACATTTTGAACTGTATTTGAAAGATTATATATGTGTTTTCAAATATAATTTGAATACAATGTGTGGGTATAGGTATGGATATTATACTTGCATATACACATGCAGACATATATAAATTTGTAAGCGTTGAAAAGGTGCAACTGCTAATTCATCTGAATATATAAAACATTATGTTTAAAAGCAGACTTACTTTGACTTGCTGCAAAGATCCTTTTTGGAAAAAACCAGGAGCGAGAAGTAATACTTGGCTCAGAAACTGATTCATCATCAATTTTCTGCTAACACAAACATCATGCACGCACGTGTGTGCGCACGTGCGCACACACACACACACACCATCAAGGAAAAATAAAATAGAAATTAAAGATGCTAAATTAAACTAGGTATATGTTCAGAGTTAAATTACGTAGTTGTTCATGTTACTCATGTTTATAACACTAGTCATTTTCTTGACTCAATAGGTAAACTTGCAGAATAGGAGCATCAGCTATCTTGTCATGTAGTCAGTCTTTTAAGCAAATACTGTCTTTCAGCTTTATTCAAGATGTTTTTGAGTCATTTTTTCAACATAAATTTCTTAGGACTGGTTGTAGGCTTACAAAAAAAAATCTAAATTCTCATCATCTGTCTGAGTGGTAAAATACCCTATTCTCATGGTTTCTATATTATGACCACAATGGCAAAAAAACAAAAAGTGGAACTGATGTCACTGTATAGCATGTCACTATATGGCATATGTTTGTCTTTGTTGTTCCAGTCCAAAATTCAAGTGTATTTAACTTTGGGTTTTCTTTGAAATACAGCATGAGTTCCATCAGATTTACCTCAGATTTTAAATATGAATATTCTGGAAGCTTGACCCAATGCATTCTCTGCCTCTGCTTGTCTGGCACTTTAGATTTCTTCTATGAAATGAGGAATATTCTCTGTCTTGTAAAAGCCTTGAATTGGTTTTTGGAGACACTGACCTATAAAGCAGCTTGAATTAAATAACTGTGAAAAAGACTATTGATCAGTTGTTCTTACATGTCACAGAAGATTAAATCATATAGAATATTGGAAACATAGATAATTTAAAGAGAATTATATCAAGGAACTATCCAAATAGTTAATTTACATCAAAATTCATGTTGCATAAAATATAGACTATAATTCTTCTGATTGAAATAATTGGCTTATAAATTATATGTATAAATTATATATCTAAATTTAAATTTTTTTACAAAGTATGTGAATGTGGCTTGGTAGCCTAAATAGAAGAAATCTTTTTTCTATTAATAATAAAAAAGAAATTCTTGAGTTCATTTAGAATATATACTCCATAAGCTTCCCTTCACCCTCAAAAAAATAAACTAAAATAAAAAAGAGGTTTTCCCAGCCTGGCCAACGTGGTGAAACCCTATCTCTACTGAAAATACAAAAATTGGCCAGGCATGATTGCAGGCGCCTGTAATCCCAGCTACTCAGTAGGCCGAGGCAGGAAAATAGCTTGAACCCAGGTGGCAGAGGTTGCACCACTGCCTGGGTGACAGAGTGAGACACCATCTCAAATAATAAATAAAAATAAGATAAAGAAAGGTTTGCTTACCATCTATCAGACCATGTGTTTACCCTACTCTGCCTATTAGAATTCTTTCCTGCCTATTTCTTTTCAAAAATTCTATATAGGTATCTAAGATTCTATAAAATATTGCAGGATATCACAATGAAGATGTTTCTATATGTTTCATAAATTAATTTTATATTTCAGTAGAGAAGACCAATTTCAAACTTACTCATGCCTAATAATGTTTATTAGAATGGTCCTTGAAATTTTATTGTATGTCTCGATTTTTCCAGAGCTCCATATTTGGATTTTTAATACATGCAGGTTACCATCTGAAATCATGCAATTTATTTGATTTAAGTTGTTACATATTAAGCATCAGTACAATCTTATTTTCTTCTATTTCCGTCATTGTCATCTGTCTTTTACCTGATGGCATCATCTTTCCAGCAGTGAATGTGAAGCCCAGTAATTTCTCCTCCCTCTTCACTACTCTAATAAACTCTGCCTCATCTGCTTACTAACCATCATCCAAATCTCTGGCCTACATCGAAAATATATCTCAAATCTGATGTATTTTATTACTGCCTTTGTGTAGGTTCTCATAATCTCTTATAAACAATGAAACAATAGCTTCCAAAATGATCTTCATGCTATCAGCCTGTCCCTATGTTAATCCATCTTCTGCTGCGTAACAGTCAGTGTTGCTCTCATACTTAGAAATAAACAAACAAAACTCTTAAATATCTTCAAGGGTAAAGTCAAAATTCCTTAATTTCACTTTTCTTGCTTTGGCGGTAGTTTTCACAGTCCTTAGCAACTTTGCCCTATTATTACTGATTTTAGGCTACCTCCTCTTTTTCATTTTACCCATATCAATTTTCTCATATGTTTTTACATATTACCATTTTCAGGCTGTTATTCAAAGTGGTCCTTAATTGTGTATTCTATATTTAATGTTTACTAATAAAATAATTTTTAAAAAATATATTTTTCAGGCTAAATGAGCAAAGTGATTTTCCACATTTATTTCCAAAAAGATTGCAGAGTTTAAGAGTATAGTAATGACCATGTTATAATTCAGTAAAAGTATAGTTTTGTTGATGGGATGTATACCAAAGGGTATAAATAGGTGAATAGACAAAACAATAAAATAATGAATAAATTATTTAATTGGGTAGCTCATTAAAAAAAATTCTTCCCTTATTTATGCCCCCAGTTGTGTAGGTCACTAAAAAGATAACAATACTATTTGATGATTCAGTCATGACTTCTTTTTCACCTAGCAGTTTTGGTTGAAATTTTGTGTTTCAGATATGTAAAGGTTACAAGAAATAATAAACTAATTTTTAAAATTAACAAAATTGGGTATGTGTATGTTGTATAACAATGTTTTGATATATGCATACATTTTGAAATGGGTAAATCTAGCTAATTAACATATGCATTACCTCACATACTCATCTTTTTTGTGAAGAAAGCACTTGATGTCTACTCTCTTAATTTTTAAGTGCACAATATGTTATTAATGATAGTCGTGGTCGTGTACAATTGATCTCTTGAACATTTTCCTTTTGTCTAACTGTTGCTTGTGACCAACACCTCCCCTAATCTCCTCCACCTCCCAGTCTCTGATAAACAACAACTTACTCTTTGCTTCTATAAGAAGTGAAATATTTTTATAAGAAAATATTCTTTTAAATTGCATATACTATTAGATTTCTATTCATAAATTTATAGGCAAAAAATCATATATGCCTTAATATACAAAATATGTTCAAACACAGATACATATTGCTGAATGGTATTTTGTCATCACACATAAATATTTATGGTAAAGTAAACATATAGAATGCTTAGTAATTATAAATTGACATTTATTAAGATTTTTGAAGCCAGTGATTTTTTTTTTTATTTTTGAGACTGGCTCTCACTCTGTCACCCAGGCTTGAGTGCAGTGGCGTGATCTTGGCTCACTGTAGCCTCCACCTCCCAGATTCAAGCAATTCTCCTGCCTTTGCCTCCTGAGTAGCTGGTACTACAGGCAGGTGCTGCCACGTCTGGCTAATTTTTGTATTTTTAGTAGAGCTAGGGTTTCACCTTATTGTCCAGGATGGTCTTGATCCCCTCCCCTTGTGATCCACCTGCCTCAGCCTCTCAAAATCCCACCTGGGATTACAGGTGTGAGCCACTGTGCCTTAATGAGTAGACTTTGTTCCACTTTTTAACAGTGACAACTACTTTATTTCCTATGATCAGTTTTGGTACTTTAAATTAGCATTTAAAATTTGAAAAGTTGTCCTTAGAAGTATTCAATGTATTTTATACCAATGAATTTAGGTTTTCTCACGCTAGGGAAAAGAGCAAATTAGAATATATTAATCTATCTTTAAGCACACACTTGTTTTCAAGTGTTTACTGCCAGAAGTTGTACACTTGAAAAGTCATACAGTATGTGATTTGCATGTTTTTTTTAAATCCATAATGACTCTGCTTCTAGCTATAAATTTGAAAATATCTGTCAGATTCCACTAAATCCTGAAATTATTTCATGGTACAAACTTAGAATCAGATTGAAGCCCTCACATAAAATATATTTTTTCCATCCATCAAAAACTAGCTCCTCTGACATATGCAGAAGCAGATTCAAATATATAAACCTGTAGGTAAGATTGTTAGTCACTAGTTGAGATTGTTCCTTGGAACTTTATTTTCTGGAAAACATCCATGTTATCTCCTCAGCCTTGGCATTATCAGTCCTTTTGACATATAGCCGCATTCTTTTCTGAAAATTTGATCCTTGTAATGACACCACATGAGATCTTAGGCCACCTGTTATGTGAGAAGATAAAACAGTCCTTCAGCAAGTATGCCAAATAGTCAACAATTGTTGGTTTTTCTCACGAAATTCTTTTAAAGTAACCAAGTTGGAATTATGTACTCATAAAAGAATACAGTAAAGAGAAAATCATAAATACCTGTGCAATTTCTTTAGGATCTGTGATCATGTTGTGGTAGTGACTGTGATTTTAGAACGTGTTAATTCTCTAGCTTTTCTCCTTTTAAAATTGCCATAGTATATTAACTGAGTCCGATTATATGACTCAATAGTTAGATTCACAGTGATGTTATTTCAAGTAAAATAAGTGTACTGAAGTTGTTTTCTTAAGACTGGGTAATACCCAATGTTTTTAACATTATTTCACAAAATGTTTAAAGGAATTATACTAGATTTAAAACAGGTATTTAAAAAAAAAGAAAAAAGAAAAACAGGACCTTGAAAGGAAGTGATCGGGTTTCTAAGTTTCATTTGCTTAACCACGTGACTTTGGATACATCACTATTATCCTTTGAACTTCCACCTATCTCATCTGTAAAGTGGGAATAAGAATAACTCTTCTACATATTGCAAAGCTGAATTGAAACTATAAAATTGGATAATGCATTTGACAGTTTTAAAATATGATGATCAAAAATTATAAAGAAGTACTACTAAAGGTTAAAGAAATACTCACTGTTGAGATACACATTATATTTAAGCTCATAGGTCAGAAAATACCTTCTTAAAACTTCTGTGACACCATCTAGTAAACAGTGTAGGTGTCCAGGCAATGCAGATGCCAGCCACTATTTACACATTTTATTCATCATCTCATTTAATCTTTACAGCTGTTCTGTGAGGTTACCAATTTCATAAAACTCTGATCCTCAACTTCCTAAATGAGAGAGTGCAGATAGGTCGATCTGATTCCAACATTGAGGACCTTATGTCAGTCAATTCTTATAGTATTGTCAATATTTATTATGTTGACATGATAATGTGGAGATTCAGGTCATTCTTACACATTGGGGAACCAAAAGCTTAATAGTGGAGGCAAACTATGCAAATGGTTTTAACACAAAATAGTATGTATGATGAGTTCCTAAACTGTGTGGCAAGCAAATTTTAGAGCAAAGTGAAATAATTTGTAGGATTAGTAAATAAGTGAGTGTATAGTTGTTTTGTTTTGTTTTTTTAGATACTCAATTTCAGCAATGGTATGCAGGAGATAAAGATTTAAAAAAAATAGCACCTTAGAAACTTGTAAGTGAAAAGGTGCCCTGAAAATTGCATCAGAACAACAAACTGAACCAGGACTCTCCTGGCAAACTGGGATGGAAAGTCACCAAAATAATCAGAACATTTTGATTTTGAGAAAAAAATAACATATTGAGTAAATAACATACCCTTAGGTATATATTTTTCATATTGTAAAGGTATGAATTGTTTCCATTGTAAATGTTGCCTTGTGCAAGCATATGTCACAAAGAAATGTGCAGTTAGCATTATAGCAATTACTTTCTGCCCACAACCAATATAAAATAAATTTAGACAGCTGTGAAATCCACTGACTTATAATGCATTGGATTTAGTCTTATTGAACTAGGACACTATTAGTCAATTAAGTATAATGCCATTTTGCTAGGTATTCATTTTAGTTTTTATTTCAGTTGTAACAATAGATATTTAGAGTTCAAAGATGTTGGTGTAAGTCATTTATTCAACTATCTTCTCCAATATATTGGAATTATATATTTATAATTACAAAAAGTATTTATAATTACAAAAGGTCGTTGATATATCTGGAGCTTTGAAACTGCAAGTTAGGTGACTCTTTTTTTTCTTTCTTCCTTCTTTCCTTCCTCCTGGCTCCTCTCCTTTTAGTAAAATATTCTATATAATGAAGTAAGTTATGTGGTTTCAACACTATGATTTTATCAAGTTATCTTAAAAATTGAACCTATCAGTAAATATACTTTTTGAAAATAATTATTCTAATATTTCCTGTGCTTGTTTCATGACTCATAATTTGCATAATAGTACAGTTACTCAATATTTGGAATTCTACCTTGCCCACAAATTGACACAAGTTCTTTCCTTGAACTCACCTACATGTTGTGATTGATTTCCGCTTACCCAGCTGATAGACTACCCCTCTGTCTCTCTATTTGCATTTACTCTCTGTCTGCAGGTTTCAATATCACCTTTCAGTTTCCCTCAAATGGATACTTTGTATGTAAAACCCTTCCCCACTCCCGTGTGCTAGAATTTTTCTCTTCAGAGCAGAACTAGCCTAGTTTCATGGATGATGATTGGCCAAAGTGGTATTTGAAGATAATGGCAGTTACTGGATGGAGGGTTAGACTGAGCTAGAAGTCTGTGATATACAGGTAACTTTAGATTCTAAAAATGAAAAAATGCTTTATTTTTCATTTGTTTGCTTTACCTTCAACTATCCCATATTATTCAAATATTAATTATGAAGTTAGTTCAGTCCATAGAAAGCATTATGGAGATTTCTCAAAGAACTGAAAATAGAACTACCATTTGACCCAGAAATCCCACTACTGAGCATCTATCCAAATAAAAAGAAGTCATTCTACCAAAAAGACAACTTCACTCATATGTTTATCACAGTACTATTCACAAGAGCAAAATAATGGGATCAATCTAGGTGTCTATCAGGAGTGGACTGGATAGAGAAAATATGATGCATATACACCGTAGAATCCTACAAAACCGTAAAAAGAATTAAATCACGTCCTTTGCAGCAATATGGATACAGGTGGAGGCTATTATCCTAAGTAAGTTAATGTAGAAACAGAAAATCTAATACCATATATTCTCACTTTGAAGTGGAAGCTAACCAATGGGTACACATGGGTGTAAAGATGGAAACAATAGAAACTGGGAACTCCAAAAGTGAGCGAGGAAGGAGAATGGTAAGGGTTGAAAACCTACCTATAGCGTTCTACATTCATTATTTGGGAAATGGGTTCAACAAAAGCCCAAACTACAGTATTGTGCAATGTATCTGTGTCACAAACCTGCACATGTAAGCCCTGAATCAAAATTTTTTAGAAGGGAAAGATATTTTCAAAAATGTATTTTAAATGTTTCAACAAACACACAAAACCAAAAACAGATGCTTAACATAAAGTAACACCTTGTTAAATAAATACTCTGGTGATGACAAGAATTTCACATATTGCTAAGGATACTGAATTAAATAGCATTTAAGGTTTACAAATAGTGATCTCATCTGTAAAACTTACTTTACATTAAACAATTCATAGGGAAATTCTGCTTAATTGGTAATTCAACTCAATAGTTATTCTCTGACGTGCCTCAGAGGCCTATAATAGAAATTTGCTAATGTTTCTTAAATCTTCTATCAACCAATGTGGTAAGTGTTGTGGTAATATATATAATATTTTCCTAGGAAATTAGGAAAACAGTATGTTCAAACTATTATTTATTAGTCCTGTTATAAATTTAAAAGTACTACATACTGTTAGTTCAAGGCAGTAATTAAAAATACAAAAAATAAATGTCAAAAAGTATTTATACTTCTTAAACTTTTAATATTTCAGATGTGAGTGTACATCTGGATGGACTGGACAGAACTGTAGTGAAGAAATAAATGAATGTGACTCTGATCCATGCATGAATGGAGGCCTTTGTCATGAATCTACCATCCCTGGACAATTTGTATGCCTGTGCCCACCCCTTTATACTGGACAATTTTGCCACCAACGCTATAACCCTTGTGAGCTACTTAATAACCCTTGCAGAAACAATTCAACATGCTTGGCTTTGGTAGATGGAAATCAGCATTGTATTTGTAGAGAAGGTAAGAGCTGATACGGATTTTAAGTTTTTAAAATAATTGCTTAATTAGTTTGTGTATTTATTGTGCCTATGGGATGACGGCCTCTTTAAATGGGTTGGAAAAACCCTACATACATTGTGGTTAGGTGAGTATCTGACTTCAAATCCAGTTATAAAAATATATTAGAGAAATACACCGAATGACTTAATCTAAGAATTAACCACTGGGAAGAGGAAAAAGAATGAAGCTTTATAGCCTTTTGACCTTTTTTTTTCTTCAAAAAGTTGTCTCTCTTTTAGTAACAGTTTCTCTTTTCTAAATAATCCTGTTCATATAGTGTTCTTGACAATAGCAATTAGTTAGAGATGGGCATAGGTATAATCAAGGTTAATGAAATGCCTTATTGTACATATTCTTCTGGAGCTATCAAAATATTACTTCTTTCTGCTTAGATTGTTTAGTTACAACCACATAACTTTGTAACTTTGGTGGCTACTTTGTCTCATAAGAGAAATCCTATGCAAGAAAGAATGGGCAATTCAAGGAATATTATTGGAGCTCCTGGATCCAGGCATACCTGAAGCCAGGATATTTCTGGCTTTCTGGGTCATATCAGCCAATAACTCTCCTGATATTATTAAACTTTCTTGATTGGGGTGTCTTCCTATGCAAGTGAAGAAAATCTTATTAATGCACAGTGGTTTGGGTACATGTTCACTGCTCATGTGTTGATGGCTACTCACAAACAATTTCCATCTTCAGTGGAAATGCTTCTGCTCCAAAGCACATGGCAGGTTCTCAGAATAACTAGATGTGTTATAAGCATAATATAACAAAACACATTGCGTTTGGAAATTCACAACTGCAATTTATTTTCTAATATTCACTTGTGGTTTCATGTTTTCTTCCCTCTCATTGGCCCTTAAAGGAGTCTCTTCAAGATAAGGAAATCACTTATTTACTCTTCTGTTCAAAAAAGCCAGCTTAGATGACATTAAATATATGCCTTATTCAAAGTTATTTCCATTTGTTTTTCCAAATCCTCTAAAATTTTCTTAAGAAACTAATCTCTTTTTAAGAATATTGAGGCAAGTCCTTGAATCTGTATATATAACGGATACTTCTGGGCCTTCCGAAGGATTAGAATTAAAAGCTAGAAAGCTATCAGTAATAATTTTTGCAA
Organism: Cacajao melanocephalus; assembly: GCA_963573385.1. Lineage (NCBI taxonomy): Eukaryota > Metazoa > Chordata > Mammalia > Primates > Pitheciidae > Cacajao > Cacajao melanocephalus. The sequence continues at coordinate 62,490 of CAUYLG010049533.1, read as the reverse complement.
AAATGACATTGGCTTTATAGAGCACACTAAAGACTGTTTTCAAGAATAAGACAGGAAAAACAATATAGAGAAGAAAAGAAAAAATACAAGCGGAGCATTTGCTGCCCAGATAAATTCAGTAATTATGAAGACCATAATTCAAATAAGTAAATAGTTTTCCTTTTAGCAAACATTGAGAGTGAAACTTGTTAAAAATTATTCAATATCAGTAAAGCTAATTCATTTAGTAGAATAATTCTGCTAAATATTCTAAGTAGAATAATTCTACTAAATATTCTAAGTAGAATTTTTTATTTAGCCTACTTACATTTCTGAGAATGTAAGAAATATATTATTATTTCTGAGAATGTAAGTAGGCTAAGTAAAACAATAAAACTTCTCAGAGTATAAATATTAAATACATTTTCTAGAAGAGGCAATAGTAGGTTTATTCACTTTAGATAAATCTCCTTTGTTTTCACCGGAGATAATTTTCTACAAAGTTGGCATTGTTTTCAAACCTTAATATTTAAAAAATGAATTTTCTATTCATAAATGCATTCAATAAACTTATAAAACATAGTGATATTTTTTTCCTGCTATGGGGTCAGGGAAAGAAAGTTTAGAAACATTTTAAAACCTTCTAGTCACATATTGAACTAGTAATGATATCTGCTGTCCCCTTGCACATTGACAAAGACGTTATGGGGAGAATTTAGCTTTCACTATTATTAAGTAAATAAAATCTTGTTTCCCCTCAGTGTTTTATTATTGCACTTAAGCCAAATCAGTGCTTTGGCTGGAGTGGCAAGTAGACACAATGAATTAGGTTTATTCCTTTGTTATTGCAATTCAGTACAAAGTGATATTTGAAGTGCACATCACTTTTTAACTAACTTGCATCAATCTGTATATTTCTAAACCTAATTGTGGAGTATGTTTCTCTAAATCATATCTGACTACTGTAAAAATGTATAATATTATCTTTAGTAGTTTTAACCTCTGTAGCAGATCAAAAACTAAAGGCTCTAACATTGCTTTAAAAATGACCTCAGAAAATTCAAAAGAATTTGACTATGCAACATTTTAGAGACTTTGCCTGGGTTACTTTGATAGCTTTATTTAGAATAGGTTCTACATCAAAAACAGTATATTACTTTTGAAAGAAAATATTTTACCAAATTTAATTCCCACAAGTATATCAGCATTTAAAACTACAAAAATTTCCAAGACTTAACATCTACAGATATTATTTGGAAGTTCCACTGGATTCCTTTGCAAGTTGTTGGTGTTTGTCAATTGATGAAAATAGAACTGGTCATAAGAGTAGAAATTTAAGGCTTAAGGGCTAAGGATTCAGCATATGTATTTCTGAATTTCTTTTCACAGTTTTTGGTCAGTCTATAGGGTCTCTCACTGTATACATGTGAGTATAGATAAAATTTCAGTCAGAGTAACAATGTGACTATATGTTAAACAACTATATTAGAAATGACATTCAAATTCACTCTGAAGGATGAGCAAGTAGAATAACTGATACTTTGGGGTTTGTGTCAGACTGCTTGCTTAGCAGGTAAACTATTTTGGTTACTGTGATTGAAATATATGATGAAAATTATATAATCCTTTTTGCAATGTAAGCTACTTAAAAATTATAGGTATCGGCCGGGCGTGGTGGCTCACGCCTATAATCCCAGCACTTTGGGAGGCCGAGGCGGGTGGATCACGAGGTCAAGAGATCGAGACCATCCTGGTCAACATGGTGAAACCCCGTCTCTACTGAAAAATACAAAAATTATCTGGTCATGGTGGTGCACGCCTGTACTCCCAGCTACTCGGGAGGCGTAGGCAGGAGAATCGCTTGAACCCAGGAGGCGGAGGTTGCAGTGAGCCGAGATCTCGCCATTGCACTCCAGCCTGGTTAACAAGAGTGAAACTCCGTCTCAAAAAAAAAAAAAATTATAGGTATAGTTAAGCACTAGAACTATTGTGATCCTGTTTGTGAGACAAATAAGGGGCAATGCTTCTCTCTTCTGACTAGAACTGAAGTGATTAATTTGGTTTCTATGAATAGTGAACACTTTCTACGAGAAAATCAGAAGGCAAAAGAGCATGTGACAATAATAATTCAGTATGTTTATTTTATATAATCTTATTTGGAACAATTTCTGTAGGAACAAACAGTGCTTTAATAAATAGAAAAAGAAGACATAGAAATGCACATTTTATAAGATTTCTGTAAACAAATGGGTTTCATTTTTTAACACCACAATAATGTTAGCTTTGGTTATTTACTATGTTACAAATTTACACACCTAGAAATTTATTGTAACCAGTTTTTTTTTTTGCCTCTATAAACTACTTTGTACACAAATACATGTCTGTTTTGTAACTGCATGTTGGTAGTGTTCTAGAAATTTTAAAAATATTTTTTATTAACTGATTGAACAAACTTGTATTGATTTCCTATGATGTGTCATCTTGAGATAGGTTCGGAAAAATTAAACATGGTGAAGATATGTCCTCAAGGAATTTAAAGTTTAAGCGAGAGACACGCCATTTAATTAACCATTAAAGTACAATGCTATAGAAGGCTTTGATAGTGACAAGAGGCAGCCAAATGCCTAGGCAGATAAGGGTGGGTAACCGATGAAACATCACCTCCAAGCCAGTGACAGTTTAAAGCCTGAAGTTTTTAAATATTAAAACCTAAAAGCCAAGCTATGAGTGAAATTCTCACACCAGATTGAGAACTTGTCTTCCTGTTCAGCAGTGCTTTCTTCTGATTGATCCCCAGCCTTCACCTAGTTTACATATACATACCCTTTCCTAATTGGTTTTGTACACTGTTGTACCCACCTCCGAGTGTTGTCTTCACTTTAACATTTGCATACTCACAAACCAATTAGCACTCACTTCCCACCCTGTTTCTACGAAAACCCCAGACTCAGTCAGTAGAACATAAGACCGCCTGACTTTAGGAAAGAGACAACCTAACTTCAGGGAAGACGACCTGCTCTTCCTGTACTCTCTCCAGCCTCCCCTCTCCTCTGAGAGCTGTTTTCACTACTGAATAAAATTCTGCGCCTTCACCATCCATCAGTCTGCATGACTTCATTCTCTTGGACACGGGACAAGACTTTGGGACCCACTGAGTTGAGGGTACCCAGAAGGGCTGTCCAACCAGGTCTTTCCCCTCCCCAGCGGAGGGCAGCCATCTCATGTGAAGAGGTAAGGGGCCAGCTAAGCTGCTAACACACCGTTGTCTGTGAACGGTGGAACTAAAGGAGCACTGAACCACCCTCTCTGGGCCTTTGGTGTCACAGGCACCCTCACCTGGGTGCCACCGTGCTCCCCTCAAGGTGACATGCCTGGTCTGGCTGGGAAACTGAATGGAGCTTGCTGTTGTGTGGGCACCTGGAGCGGCCAGCCAAGTGCTGCACTCACTGGCTCACATGCTCCCTCCCACAAAGGCTTGAGCATAGTGGGCCAAGTAGACAGATGGGGCACCCCTGCTGTGAGTCCGGTGAAGGGGCTGAGAAAAATCCTGCATCACTTTCACATTTGTGCTGGAAATATCCACAGGGCTGAGGAGGTGTGGTTACATACACTGCTTTCTCGTTTCTGCTGACAACTTTTAGTTATGTCTAGCATGTGAAGCCTCAGTTACCCAGAACAATTATGTGCTCATTAAACCACTTCCTAACCTGCTTTATTTTCCACTCCCTTGCAATAAGTCCTGGGATCACCTCTCAAATAAACTACTTGTGAGAAAATCAAGAACCCAAGCTAAGACATGTAGTAAATTCCATCCCTCTGGTAATGATGATTTACCTAAGTCTGGGCATGCATTTGACTGGAATATTGGCATTCAGAGCCCTTCTTTGGAAATGCTGCTGAGAGAAGAGACTTTCTTTTTCTGCCAGAGGTTTTCAATTGGCAGAGTCCACTACCATGTTCTCTTCATGTGGAGATAATCTGTATACAGCAGGGTAGAAGTGTTTAGGGACGAAGGAATCCTAGCAGAGCTTACAGTTCTCTCTTCAATTTTGTGAACTGCCTCGTATCCCTCTCAGCTGGGTTACCAATAAATCTCACTTCTTAACTAAGTTTGTGTTTTTATTTATATTGTTTATGAACAGTAGAGCAATGACTAAAACATAGAGTGAAGACAAAGAGTTAATTAAATGGGCAAGGTTGAATAAACTGGTTTCAACTTCAAGCTGATAGAAATCAAATATAAAATACATCACTTGAGGGCTGGCTCCAATAGCTCACACTTGTAATCCCAGCACTTTAGGAAACTGAGGCAGAAGAATTGCTTGAGGCAAGAGCTCTAGACCAGCTACAGACCTCCTATCTCCATTTTTATTTTTTAATTAGCTGTGCATGGTGGTTCACGCCTGTAGTCCTAACTACTAAGGAGGCTAAAACAGGAGGGATCACTAGAGCCCGGGAGTTTAGGGTTACAGTGAGCTCTGATATCACCACTGCACTTCAGCTTGGGCAACAGAGCAAGAACTTGTCTCTAATAATAATCACAAAACCACATGAAGATTAAGCAGGTAAAGATGACTTCAAATGAAATGCATGAAAATATGTTTTTGGCATGCAGAAGAATTATTTTAGTATGTGTGTCTAGTTGAAGATATGAAATTATGTAATTATCGACATTACTTTTTTTTTTTTTTTGAGACCTAGTTTTGCCCTTGTTACCCAGGCTGGAGTGCAATGGCAAGATCTCAGCTCACTGCAACCTCTGCTTCCTGGGTTCAAGTAATTCTCCTGCCTCAGCCTCCCGAGTAGCTGGGACTACAAGTGTGCACCACAATGCCCAGCTAAATTTTGTATTTTTAGTAAAGACGGGATTTCACCATGTTGACCAGGATGGTCTCAATCTCTTGACCTTCTGATCCACCTGCCTCGGCCTCCCAAAGTGCTGGGATTATAGGCTTGAGCCACCGCGCCCGGCTGACATTTCTTTATTAGTGTTCTTTTTATAAATGATTCTTTATCTTTCTATTTTGAATTACTCTATTTTCTCAGTTTATAGGCAAAAAATTACGCTATCAAATATATTTTAATTTCATATAAAGAGCTTAGTTTCTAAAATAGCCACTTTGTATGTCTTCAAGGTGAAAGGAACAAATGTTTCTTTAAATGACAGGATTAAAATGTGGCAAAGATGCCTTGCAAGGTGCTGTAGTGAAAACAGAATCAGATTATTTACATGTGCTATTGATTTAAAATTGGGAGCCTAAGCTTGACGGAATTGTAGTATCAGGGGAGACAAGTAGTTGCATTTAAATGTGTCTGTTACTCAGTATATATACAATCATTATGGTAATTTCACGTTACCTAAGGTATACAGTCACAAGTGCCAAATAAATGTGTCATTTGACAAAATAGTTTGTCTAAATTAGAAGTTACTCCTGTTGACAAAAACATATACCCATGTTGCAGCACATACTGATTAACAGCTGTACAAGTTTGGATTTAGAAAATTCCTTAAAGAAAATACATACATAATTAAACATAAAACATGTTAAATATTTATTACATTCTAAAATATTGACTTTTCTATTTTTTAAAGTGTACTTTAGAAATAAGTGTTAAAAAAGTTAAAAAGTCCCTCATTAGGGACTATTGGAAATATTGTATATTCATATTTCATAGTTTTTAGAGTTAAATTTGAAGAACCTGATATTGGCTAATTATTTTAGAAAATGTTAATGTTTGAATACAAATATTTTTAAATAAAATAACATTTTTTTAAAAATCTGACTTGCCAAGTGAAACTTCTGAGGTATTTTTTTTGTTTTCTTTTTATCAAGCTTTTAAATTCAGAGAAATTAGATTATTTAATCAAGAATAAATAGAAATAATAATACGTTTGAAAGAAAAACAATACTAAGAATTGTAGTTTTTATTTAAGAATATATGATTTTTAACTACCTTGTTTGAATCCATGCTATGGTGTACACTAGTTTTTTGTTTTTGTGTGTGTGTGTGTTCACATTCACTTCAAATTACTCCAACTAATACCAATTCCAAAGTGAAGGTTGTTAAAATATAGTCTTGAATGTTAAAATGCTATATAAAATGTTTTTTTATGGAAATTTCACTATTGTTAATGTACTCTGTTCCATACAATCAATACCTTCTAGAGCATAAAGTGCAAAAAGGCTGAATTTGTTAGAAAAAAATGTTAGATGATTTTTAAAATAATACCTACAATCCAGATTGATTTAGATCTTAAATTTGAACGGTAGACTTTAAAATTTAATTTTGTGTATTATGGAGGAGCAAGTGTAGAAGCATACAAATAATATCATTTACAAACCATTCATGTGTACTTTTTATAGCAATACACAGATGAGACAGTGTAAGAAAAGGATCAAGACAGCATCCATTTGAAAATGCTTCACTGTTATGCATGTAAAGAACTCATTGCAGTTATTAAAATAGAGTCAACCAGATAGTGCTGAGTAGGAATAAAGAAAAGGGGAACAGCATAAAATTAATTCACTAAACTTTCTGTTTGGTTAGTCTTTTAGCTCTAACTTCATATATTCAAAACAGGTACCCTTCACAGAAAGGAATATCAACTTCTAACACCAAAAATTATAGAATATGCAGTTTGGGATTAAGTATACAGTCATGCATTGCTTATAAAAGGGGATATCCTGAGAAATGTATCACTAGGCAATTTTGTTGTGTGAACTACTTAGAGTGTACTGACACAAACCCAGATGATATAGCGTGCTGCATTTATATGTCCATTATAATCTTGTAGATCATTGTCATTAGAAATGTGATCTGTCATTGACCAAAATGTTGTTATGCAGCACATGACTGTATATACATTTCACTCTGAAAATCCTTAAAACGTAAGCTCTCTCAGCCAAGCTTTGGTTTATTTTGAATTCAATCCACATATACTTTTTTTTTTTCTGCCAATGTCTACTGCATTTTGGCAATCTCATTTCCTCAACCCATTGACATATGTTGCTAGCTGGTAACAAAACTCCGTCTCAGAAATGTCAGACTTAATGAATACAACGAAATCACGGGAAACAAGGTTATCCTGTGAGCTATCCAAGGTCCTGCGCCCTGAGTATTCTGATTCATCAGCACAGCTGAAATCATGGAGGCTCGCTGGCATTTCTTTATAGCCAGTCAGTGCCCCTGAGTTCCACTGCCTTAAAAGAACATTTCTAAGAGTCATTTCAGTGTCAAAATGCCCTGCTTCCAGAGAAAACTAACTAGGCTTAAAGTAGGAATGGTGAAATGGATCCAACTTTCTAAATTTTTAACTTGTGAAAAATCGAACTACAATCAAATATTTAAAGAATTAAACATCTTTTGCAAATAGAATCCAAGTTGTTTATAACTGTACTGTGACACTTACAACCTAAGTATAACAGCAATGTTGATCCAAGAATGATGAAGCCTGTTGGAACAATTACAGTTTTCTCACCTAAAGTGAGGAGAGCCATATTAACTTGGAGGTAACTCATTTTAATTTTGTTTCTAATGCTGAGAATGTAACATCTACTATATGAATGAATTACAGAAACATAAATTCAGAGATTCATTTGCAGGCTCTGAGAACTAAGAAAAATAAGGAAAATTAAAAATATTGCTTGACATGAAGACTACTTGGTCTGCTAGACACATAAGCACCCCAGCTTTCTTACAATTAGTGTTTCATAGTACATAATCATTCCATCTTTTAAATGTTAACCTATCATTATGTTTTAAATAAATTCCTTTTAGATATTATGTAGTTTCTTCTGTTATTTAGTTTGCCTCTACCTTTTAATTGGAGTTTTAAAAATCATATTTAATATAATTTTGTATATGTGTGGCTTTAAATACACCATTTAGCTGTTTGTTTTCTATTTGTTATATCTGTACTTTTTCTTTTTTGTTTTCTTTTGGATGAAGTAACTTTTAGTTTTCCATATTATATCCTACCAAAGAGGCTGCCAGGTTTTGTAAGATATAACACCAAGCTCCTTGTTAAATTGCAATGGGAGGCAAGTTTGGAGTTTGATCCAATGGTACATACCACAGAAAATGGCAATGGCTGTGGCATAGTATGATGTGGAAAGATGAATTAGGTCAGTCAATTCTGTGTTCTATCATGGGAATCTGAGTGAGAAAATACCCAGAGAATTTTTCATTGAACAGTAGGAGCTGAGGATGGAATGTCATAATATAGACATAGATACCAATGAAGTTGTGCTTTATCACTTGCATGCCAACATTGCAAGTGATTTGAAACTGAACATGCTGAGATATTTGTGATAGAAAGAGAAGAAAAAGTGATATGAGAAGGATAAAGGACAGGTACTATGAAAGGAAGTCAGCCATTCCTGGGTAGCTAGACTTCGTTTCCCTTCTAATGCTTCTCAGTCCCAATTCCAGTCTGTGTATGCAAACAATGAATACAGTTTTCTTAAATTAACTCAAATGACTCTTTGTTCCTCAAACTAAATTAGCCTGACTGCATATTGACATTTATAATATTGTATCATGTTGCTGCACTTATTTAGTACTTGATAATATCACTGAAAAAGCAAAAGAAATGGAAATCTTGTTTCCTGCGTTTTTGAACTGGTACACAAAAAGAAATTAAGAAAAATGGTTTTAAGCATATATTTTATTATACTTAATAAATAACCATATAATTGTTTAACTGGTTATTATAAATACTAATATATTTCGTTGTATTTTAAAAAGTGATAGAATGCAGGTTTTTTCTGACAAAAATCTGTTGGAATACTTAGAACTGACTCTTTTATCAGCCTGTATAATTTTCTTTCACATTCATTTTTTTAATATAATCGGCCTGTGTTTAAATGGATGACTGATTATGTAGCTATGAATCCAAATAATTTGTTTTCTTTGAATCACTTTGATATAAAAAGCAATTAAGTAATTTGCCTCATCTGCTAACTGCCTTGAATAAATTTGATCATTGAAGCTCCATTTTACTTTGAGATTGGTCATCACATTAATTCATTTGCTTTCCAGATCATTTCAATTCTTCCTATTCAAACATTTAAATACCTTAAAACAACAGCAACATTAGCAACATCTCTACCTTCTCAGGGGATTTAGTAAAGTATTGCTCCCTTGGTTCTTTCATTTGAACTAATTAATCAAGAAACTGGCATGTTTTTATGCACACATTATGTGAAATAGAGTTTTATGAGAAGCTTAAGATTATTTTCTTTTTCTTTTTTTAACCTCCATTATGAGCGTATTCTTCAGACTGCCACTGATTCTGGTTTTTTTTTACTTTATAAGAATTGCTCATCCATACTTATCTCATACTCTTTGCAGAATTTGAAGGTAAACACTGTGAAATTGACATGAATGAGTGCCTCTTCCCTCCCTGCCAGGGTTATGGTGACTGTGAAGATATGGTCAACAATTTCAGGTACAGAAAACTAAAAAGTATCTAGATACATGTTTATGTGTCTATATAATTCTAGGTATAGAATTTTAATAGATAAGTTAAGCAACATTTATACTTATTGAAAACTTGCCATGCTGTAATTCGTTGAAGCATTGATTTTATACATCTATACTAATGGAATTACTAAATTTTATGTTTAACAGGTGTATTTGCAGACCTGGGTTTTCTGGATCTCTGTGTGAAATTGAAGTTGATGAATGCTCCTCCGAACCTTGCAAAAATAATGGAACATGTGTGGATCTGACAAACAGGTTAGAAGATACTTTTCATTAAATTTATTTGATATGTGTAATTCAACAGATAGTAAAATGAGCACATATGTGACTATTATGTAACTAAGGTAACTGATCGCTACTGTGCTTGTACCAGTACATCTTCATTTCTCTCACCTAGCCAATTATGTCAAAATCCTCAGATTTTTATTCACCACCCTTGCCATTAGTTTATAATTTTGTTTGTATGTATGCCTGAATAAAATGCTCTTTAGTTCCATGTTAAATAGGTAAAATAATACTGTGTATAGTCTCCTGAAAATGTTGTTGAATATAATATTTGTAATTCCTGTTGATGCATGTATCTGTTGCTCCTTTTATAGGATATTTCATCTTAAATATATACCAACATTTATCATTCTACTGGTTATAAGTATTTGGGCTACTTACTTCCTTTGTCTTACCTACAATGATATTAAAGTTTTCAAATATTTCTCTAAGTACACAAGCACTAGTACTATCCTAGGTTACATACCTAGAAATAGACTTGTTGAATTATTGTGTAAACATTGTCACATTTACTAAATCACATTAATTTTTTTTATTTCAATTGGGAAATACAATTTCTGCACTCTTAACAACAGTGAATAACTGTTTCTATTGGCATTATTAGAATGTTTAATTTTAGGCTTCGTGTAGAATTGTATTATATTATAGTCTCCCTCCATTCTCATATTAAAATGAATTTGAACAATTTTATATACATTTTGAGATATTTAATTTTGCCTTTCTAGAAATGGTTAAATATGGCATCTGCCCTATATATATAGGTAGAGAGAGAGAGGTGGTGGAGGGGAGAGAGAGAGAGAGATCTCACATGTGATGTTCACTCCCTGTGACCATATGTTCTCAGTTTTCAACTCCTACTTATGAATGAGAACATGTGCTATTTGATTTTCCGTTCCTGTGTTAGCTTGCTGAGAATGATGGTTTCCAGCATCATCCATGTCCCTGCAAAGGACATGAACTCATTCTTTTTTATGACTGCATAGTATTTCATGGTGTAAACGTGCCACATATTCTTTATCCAGTGTAATATTGTTGGGCATATGGGTTGGTTTCAAGTCTTTGCTATTGTGAATAGTGCTGCAATAAATATACATGTGGATGTTTCTTTATAACAGAATAATTTAAAATCATTTGGATATATACACAGTAATGAGATTGCTGGGTCATATGATATTTCTAGTTCCAGATCCTTGAGGAATCGCCACACTGTCTTCCACAATGGTTGAACTAATTTACACTTCCACCAACAGTGTAAAAGTGTTCCTATTTCTCAGCATCCTCACCAGCATCTTTTTTTTCCTGACTATTTAATGATCGCTATTCTAACTGGCGTGAAATGTTATCTCACTGTAGTTTTGATTTGCATTTCTTGAATACCTAGTGATGATGAGCTCTTTTTCATGTTTGTTGGCTGCATAAATGTCTTCTTTTGAAAAGTGTCTGTTTATATCCTTCACCTACATTTTGAAGGCGTTGTTTTTTTTCTTGTACATTTGTTTATGTTCCTTGTAGATTCTAGGTATTAGCCCTTTGTCAGACAGATAGATTGCAAAAATTTTCTCTTCTGTAGGTTGCTCGTTCAATCTGATGATAGTTGCTTTTGTTGTACAGAAGCTCTTTAGTTTAATTAAAACCCATTTGTCAATTTTGGCTTTTGTTGCCATCGCTTTTGGCGTTAATCATGAATTCTTTGCCCATGCCTATGTCCTGAATGGTATTGTCTAGATTTCCTTCTAGGATTTTTATGGTTTTAAGTCTTATGTTTAAATCTGTAATCTATCTTGGTTAATTTTTGTATAAGGTGTAAGCAAGGGGTCCAGTTTTACTTTTCTGCATATGACTAGCCAATTTTCCCGACACCATTCATTAAATAGGGAATCATTTCCCCATTGCTTGTTTTTGTCAAGTTTGGCAAAGGTCAGATGGTTGTAGATTTGCTATTTCTGAGGCCTCTGTTCCTTTCCATGGGTCTATATATCTGTTTTGGTACTAGTACCATGCTGTTTTGGTTACTGTAGCCTTGTAGTATAGTTTGAAGTCAGGTAATACAATGCCTCCAGACACCTTCTTTTCACTTAGGATTGTCTTGGCTATATGGGCTCTTTTTTGATTCCATGTGAAATTTAAAGTAGGTTTTTCTAATTCTGTGAAGAAACTCAATGGGAACTTAATGGGAGTAGTGTTGAATCTATAATTTACTTTGGGCACTATAGCCATTTTGACAATATTGATTCTTCCTATCCATGAGAATAAAATGTTTTTCCATTTGTTTGTGTCCTCTCCTATCTTCTTGAGCAGAGGTTTCTAGTTCTCCTTGAAGAGGTTCTTCAAATCCCTTGTAAGCTGTATTCCTAGGTACTTTATTCTCTTTGTAGCAATTGTGAATGGGAGTTCACTCAGGATTTGGCACTCTGTTTGTCTATTATTGATGTATAGGAATGCTTGTGACTTTTGCACATTGATTTTGTATACTAGGACTGCTCAAGTTGCTTATCAGCTTAAGGAGATTTTGGGCTGAGACAATAGGGTTTTCTAAATATGCAATAATGTCTTCTGCAATCAGAGACAATTTGACTTCTTCTCTTCCTATTTGAATACTCCTTATTTCTTTCTCTTGCCTGATTGCCCTGGCCAGAACTTCCAATACCACGTTGATTAAGAGTAGTGAGAGAGGGCATCCTTGTCTTGTGCCATTTTTCAAAGGGAATGCTTCCAGCTTTTACCCATTTAGTATGATATTTGGCGTGGGTTTGTCATAAATAGCTCTTATTATTTTGAGATATGTTTCATCAATACCTATTTTATTGAGTGTTTTTAGCATAAAGAGGTATTGCATTTTATCAAAGGACTTTTCTACATCTATTGAGATTATCATGTGGTTTTTGTCATTGGTTCTGTTTATGTGATGGATTATGTTTATTGATTTGCATATGTTCAGCCAGTCTTGCATCCCAGGGATGAAGCTGACTTGATCATGGTGGATAAGCTGTTTAATGTGTTGCTGGATTCAGTTTGTCAGTATTTTTTTGAGGATTTTTGTATTGATGTTCATCAGAGTAATTAGCTTGAAATTCTCTTTTTCTGTTGTGTCCCTGCCAGGTTTTGGTATCAGGATGACGCTGGCCTCATAAAATGAGTTAGGGAAGAGTCACTATTTTTCTATTGTTTGGTATAGTTTCAGAAGGAATGGTACCAGCTTGTCTTTGTACCTCTTATAGAATTTGTCCATACATCTGTCTTTTTTTGTTTGGTAGGGTATTAATTACTGCCTCAATTTCAGAACTTGTTATTGATTTATTCAGGAATTTGACTTCTTCCTGGTTTAGTCTTGGGGAGGGTGTATGTGTCCAAGAATTTATCCATTTCTTCTAGATTTTCTCATTTAATTGGGTAGGGGTATTTATAGTATTCTCTGGTGGTAGTTGGTATTTATGTGGAATCAGTGGTGATCTCCTCTTTATTATTTTTTATTGTGTCTATTTGATTCTTCTCTCTTTTCTTCTTTGTTGGTCTGGCTAGCAGGCTATTTTGTTTTCTTTTCAAAAAACCAGCTCCTGGATTTATTGATTTTTGGAAGAGTTTTTCATGTATCTACTTCAGTCTGCGCTGATCTTAGTTATTTCTTATCTTCTGCTAGCTTTTGAATTGTTTGCCCTTGCTTCTCTAGTTATTTTAATTGTGATGGTAGGTTGTCAATTTTAGATCTTTCCTACTTTCTCCTGTGGACAGTTAGTGCTATAAATTTCCCTCTAAACACTGCTTTAGCTGTGTCCCCAAGATTTTGTTATGTCTTGTCTTTGTTCGGTTTCAAATAATTTATTTATTTCTACCTTAATTTCATTATTTTCCCAGGAGTCATTCAGGAGCAGATTGTTCAGTTTCCATGTAGTTGTACAGTTTTGAGTGAGTTCCTTAATCCTGAGTTCTAATTTGATTGCACTGTGGTTCTGTTCTTTTGCATTTATTAAGGAGTGTTTTACTTCCAGTTATGTGGTCAATTTTGAATAAGTCCTATGTGGTGCTGAGAATAATGTATATTCTGTGGATTTGGTGTGGAGAGTTCTGTAGATGTGTATTAGGTCTGCTTGGTCCAGAGCTGAGTTCAAGTTCTAAATATCCTTGTTAATTTTCTGTGTCATCGATCTATATAATATTGACAGTGAGGTGTTATATTCTCTCACTATTATTGTGTGGGAGTTTATGTCTCTTTGTAGGTCTCTAAGAACTTGCTTTATGAATCTGGGTGCTCCTGTATTGGGTGCATATATATTTAGGATAGTTAGCTCTTCTTGTTGCATTGATCTCTTTACTATTATGTAATGCCCTTCTTTGCCTTTTTTGATGTTTGTTGGTTTAAAATGTGTTTTAACATAGACCAGGATTGCAATGACTGCTTTTTTTTTCTTTCCATTTTCTTAGTAAATATGCTTCCATTCCTTTATTTTGAGCCTATATGTTTCTTTGTACATGTTATAGGTCTCCTGAATACAGCACACCAGTGGGTCTTGATTGTTTATCCAATTTCCAGTCTGTGCCTTTTAACTGGGGCATTTAGACCATTTAAATTTAAGATTTATTGTTATAGGTGAATTTCATCCTGTCATTCTGATGCTAGCTGGTTATTTTGCCCATTAGTTGATGCAGTTTCTTCATAGTGTCAATGGTCTTTACATTTTGCTTTGTTTTTGCAGTGGATGATACAGGTTTTTCCTTTCCTTATTTAGCGCTTCCTTCAGGAACTCTTGTAAGACAGGCCTGGTGGTGACAAACTCCCTCAGCATTTTTTTGTCTGTAAAGGATTTTATTTCTTCTTCACTTTTCATAAGTTTAGTTTGGCTGGATATGAAATTCTTGGTTCAAAATTATTTGTTTTAAGAATGTTAAATCACCACCCCTGCAACTTTCAATTCTTTCTTTCTTTTTTTTAACTATACTTTAAGTTCTGGAGTACATGTGCAGATCTTGCATGAGTGTTGCATAGATACATACCTGCCATGGTGGTTTGCTGCCCCCATCCTCCCCATCACCTACCTCAGGCATTTCTTCCAATGTTATCCCTCCCAAACGTCCCCACCCCCACTATCCCTCCCCCAGTGTGTGATGTTCCCCTCCCTATGTCTATGTGTTCTTATTGCTCAATATCCACCTAAGAGGGAGAATTTGAGGTGTTTCGTTTTCTGTTCTTGTGTCAGTTCGCTGAGAGAGATGATTTCCAGATTCATCCTTGTCCCTACAAAGGACTTAAACTCATCCTTTTTCATGGCTGCATAGTATTCCATGGTGTATATGTGCCACATTTTCTTTATCCAATCTATCATTGATGGGCATTTGGGTTGGTTCCAGGTCTTTGCTATTGTAAACAGTGCTGCAATGAACATACCTGTGCATGTGTCTTTATTGTAGAATGATTTATAATCCTTTAGGTATATACCCAGTAATGGAATTGCTGAGTCAAATGGAATTTCTGTGTCTAGATCCTTGAGCAATCACCACGTCTTCCACAATGGTTGAAATGATTTACACTCCCACCAACAGTGTAAAGGCATTGCTATTTCTCCACATCCTCTCCAGCATCTGTTGTCTCCAGATTTTTTAATGAGTGCCATTCTAACTGGCGTGAGATTGTATCTCAATGTGGTTTTGATTTACATTTCTCTAACGACAAGAGAAGATGATCATTTTTTCATACTTTTGTTGGCGGCATAAAGGTCTTCATTGGAAGAGTGTCTTTTCATATCCCTTGCCCACTTTTGAATGAGATTGTTTGTCTTTTTCTTGTAAATCTGATTTAGTTCTTTGTAGATTCTAGCTATTAACCATTTGTCAGATGGGTAGCTTGCAAAAATTTTTTCCCATTCTGTTGGTTGCCAGTTCACTCTAATGATTGTTTCTTTTGCTGTGCAGAAGCTCTTAAGTTTAATTAGATCCCATTTGTCTATTTTGGCTTTTGTTGCCATTGCTTTTGGTATTTTAGTCATGAAGTCCTTGCCTATGCTTCCACAGCCAATATCACATTGAATGGGCAAAAACTGGAAACATTCCCTTTGAAAACTGGCCCTAGACAATGGTGCCCTCTCTCACCATTTCTATTCAACATAGTATTGAAAATTGTAGCCAGAGCAATCAGGCAAGAACAAGAAATAAAGTGTATTCAATTATGAAAAGAGGAAGTCAAATTGTCTCTATTTGCAGATGACATGATCGTATATTTAGAACACCCCATCATCTCAGCACAAAGTCTCCTTAAGATGATAAGCAAATTCAGCAAAGCTTCAGGATACAAAATCAATATTCAAAAATCACAAGCATTCCTTTGCACCAATTACAGACAAACAGAGAGCCAAATCATGAGTGAACTCCCATTCACAATTGCCACAAAGAGAATAAAATACCTAGAAATATAACTAACAAAGGATGTGAAGGACCTCTTCAAGGAGAACTACAAACCACTGCTCAAGGAAATAAGAGAGGACACAAACAGATGGAAAAACATTCCATGCTCATGGTTAGGAAGAATCAGTATCGTGAAAATGGCCATACTGCCCAAAGTAATTTACAGATTCAGTACTATCCCTATTAAGCTACCATTGACCTTCTTCACAGAACTGGAAAAAAAACACCTTAAACTTCATATGGAACCAAAAAGGAGACCACGTATCTGAGGCAATCCTAAGCAGAAAGAACAAAGCTGGAGGCATCACGCTGCCTGACTTCAAACTATACTACAAGGCTATAGTAATCAAAACAGCATGGTACTGGTACCAAAACAGAGATATAGACCAGTGGAACAGAACACAGGTCTTAGAAGTAATACCACACATCTACCATCATCTGATCTGTGACAAACCTGACAAAAACAAGCAATGGGGAGAGGATTCCCTGTTTAATCAATGGTGTTGGGAAAACTGGATAGCTATGTGTACAGAAAGCTGAACCTGGACCCCTTTCTTTCACCTTACACAAAAATTAACTCCGGATGGATCAAAGATTTAAACATAAGACCTAATACCATAAAAACCCTAGAAGAAATCCTAGCAATACCATTCAGGACATAGGCATAGGCAAGAGCTTTCAATTCTTTCAAGGGAATACCAATCACTGCAAGTACCATAGGAATACAGAATTGCTGTCAGTTTAAAATCTTGATAGGTCTAAAGGCGCATGGCAAGATCTTCCAATTGGATTTTTGTCCATAGTAGCTCTTATTCCATTAAAATTGTGTCCATTACTAAATATATCAACTACACTGTATATTCAAGAACTGTGGGTGGAAAAAAAAGAGAAGATGTATTTGTGGTCTCATCTGAACTGACCTGAATTGTCTTGTATTTGTACTAGCGGATCAGTGGCATTTCAAAGATAAGTATACTTTCAGAAGCAGTATTCAGTAACTCCTAAAAGGTCTGAATATCTTTCTTTCACCAGTAAACAGTCATTCTGCTAAGTAACCTCAGATACCTCTGAGGAAGCCTTCAGAAAGATACATAAAATATCTGTGACTATATTAGGGATTTCTCTTCAGAGGGCAAATCCCAACCTTCAGTTGAGTGACTGAGTCTGTGACATAACTTAGGTCTTGGGATTGTTTAAGGGGTGGAGAATCAAATTGAATTGTGTCTCTGTCCTCCAGAGTATACATTTTGTTCTATATACCTAAGGCAGGACCATAAATAAACTGTTCATCTATTTCATTTCTAAAACCTCACCATCACTTAGCCTCAGTCCATTGATGTCCACTCTGTTTCTCTGATTTATATTCTTATTTGCTCATTTTACATCTGATTGTCAATCGTATCCACCAGTCTTTACGCATTCTTAGATCTATTTTAATTAATATCATGAAACCTAATTCCATGGCAAGATCCAGCACTGTCATCTCCAGGCTATACAAGACTACCATCACAGAGCTCATGAAGAACACCAGTGCTCCCTCACCAACTCAGTGTTAATCTTTGGTAAATGCAGGACTCTCTGGGGTAAATGCAGTTTCTTCCTAGGAGATTGGAAGGTCCTCCCTATACTCCCTGGGAATAGAAATTAGGGGTAAATGATCAATTCACACATAATAGGTATATTCAAACATTTCCATAACAGAATTTGTAAATTGTCACCTCTAATATATACCATGAAATCTCTGAGATTTCTACATTATTAACTTAAGCTTTGTCTTTAAACAGCCTAGTTAACCCTGTACCCAGATACTCATATCAACTTTTTAAGTCTTCTCTCTTCACCCCATCAAAAAATTCAGCTTATACAAGTCATATATATTCTACTTTTGTCTGACTACCTTAGATTTAATTTGACACATATGCTCCAGGTTTGTGACAATATGGATTGGTGGGGTTATGTCTCTTTCAACGTACAGGCTATCTGCTGCCAGGGTTTTTTGTTTGTTTGTTTGTTTGTTTTTTTAACCTCATCAGCAATAGTGAAAGCTAATTCTTTTTATGGACTGGAACCAATGAGAAATGTTGGGGGATGCACTGCAAAAAAATAAACAAAACTGAAAAAAACTGGCAGATCATAAGCCAACTCTTCCAGCTGAAGTTAGAAGGGTTTTTTTTGTTTTGTTTTGATTTGGTTTGGTTTTAGACAGAATTTTGCTTTTGTTGCCCAGGCTGGAGTGCAATGGCGCCATCTAAGCTCACCACACTGCCTCCTGGGTTCAAGCGATTCTCCTGCCTCAGCCTCCCGAGTAGGTGGGATTACAGGCATGCACCGCCATGCCCAGCTAATTTTGTATTTTTGGTAGAGTTAGGTTTCTCCATGTTGGTCAACCTGGTCACAAACTCCCGACCTCGGGTGATCTGCCTGCCTCGGCCTCCCAAAGTGCTGAGATTACAGGCATGACCCACCGCACCTGGCCAAGGAAGGTTTTTATAAAGGGAACAAGTTCCCTAAGATATAGGAGAGATTTTGCCTCTATTATTAAGGGAAATTAAAGTAAATTTAGAGCCAAGGTCTTTAGGTATAACTGTCTTGTGTCTACAGTAGATCTAAACTCCTTGACATTTATAATATAAATTGTGTTGGTTTGGCTGTTGTTACTTTGAAAAGAAACTGAAAACGTAATGGTTAAAAGTAACAATCATTTATTATTATTTCACATCTTCCACATCTGTGTGTGTGTTACTCTTTAATTTGGCTAATATGGGATGGATTCATCTGTATTTCTCTGCAACACAGATGAGATGTGGAGCTTTTTTGTGGGTCTGTCCCTGTGTCAACTGTAATGGCTCTCCTTCTAATGTCTCTCATCGTCTTTGGACTAGCATGTTCTTCTCAAAGGGTGTCAGAGTTTCAAGAGACTAGCAGAAACATGCAAAGGCTCTAAAGCCATAGGCTTTAAAATATCAGTACCCTTCCACTTTTACTTATAGATCACTGTCCAAAAAAAGGAATTATGGGCAAGCCTTAAAGTATGGGGCAAAAAAAAAAAAAAAGCAAACAAGCAAAACCCATTCTCTGTCCATGTTGAAGTTCTGGCCAGGAAGAAGAGTGGTAAAGAATTAAAGGAAAAACTGCAGTCAACCCCATAGCCTTTCATCTTTCCAGTCTGCAATTGGGCAGTTGGGGCCATAGGAGATTTCCTCTGACATGTGTTTGAGGTAACTGTGTAGAAGTCTGAAAAAACTGTTCACTAAATATTGGCTTGGTATAAGGTTAAGAGGATATAATAAGAAAAATAGAGAAACAATATGAACAAGTAACTTAAGGAAGAGGAAAAATAAGTGAACAGGAAGCAAAGTAAGGAAAACTGAAATAAAGTGAGATTTTTAAATATGTTTCCAAGGAAAATCTTATACACTGCTCATGGAAAGATGAAGAGCTATTTTGGAGAAAGTGTTTTTAAATGTTAACATGTTCATGCCCTAGAGAAAATCTTGCCTATATGTTTACAAGGATATATGAACAAGGTGATGCCTTTGCAATATCTTTATATTGGTAAACATTAGAAAACAATCAAAACAAATACAGTGTGACATAATCATAAGCAACTATACATTACTGTGAATAAATTATAGAAATGTATATCACTTAAATATTAAAATGTATGATTGAGTAAAAAAATAAGTCTCAGAATAATATGATATGTAACTCATATTTAGTGAAGTATTACAACATATTTTAAAAAATACATACCGTCTTTTTTTTATTGTACTTTAGATTCTGGGGTACATGTGCAGCTCATGCAAGATTGATGCATAGGTACATTCATGGCAACGTGGTTTGCTGCCTCCATCCCCCCATCACCTATACTCGAAATTTCTCCCCATGTTATCCCTCCCCACCCTCCCTCCCAGTGTCCCTCCCTCCCATTAGCCACTCCTGCAATGGACCCCGGTGTGTGATGCTCCCCGGTTAAGAGTAGTGATTTTCTCCTGGTAGAGAGGAATGGAAGATAATTAATTGAATGGATGCATAGGAGTTTCATACATATATGTGTGTATGAAATATATATATATGTGTGCATACATGTTTATGACATCTCATATATGTATTATATGTATGTATATATATATGACAGATCAAATATGTTTTGTGTGTTTTCCTTAAGAAATTTTCAGCAACATGAAATATTAAGATGAGTTAAATATGGGTGATGGGCATACAGGTGTTGATTATTTTATTCTTAGAAAATTAACTGGTGTAAATTATTATAATAAAAGCCATTTTCAATGAATTAAAATCTTTCAAAGATTAAAAATCAGTTAGCAGCTGAAAATGAGGCAGTCACGTTTGATTCTTGTCTCTTCTTGAAGTTTTATTTTATAAAAAAAAGTTTTAATCTGTTGATAAAGTACTCATTACAAATATTGTAAGTAATCTACCAACTCACTTAAAACCAATAATTTTATAGTTAGTACAAAGTAAATTAAACTGTAGACACATAAACACAAAAACATATTAAAAACAGTAGTTACAATGTATATGCCTCATGGTTGCATTCATGTTTTTAATCTATTCCCTCTTATGGTTATTGAAACTGTGGCCTACAACAATTAAGACTTACCTCTAATAACGTGATTTAAAGATAAGTTTGCTGAGATATAATGGCACACCGATGACAGCCCCAATTAATATACAAATCCATTGCAAAAGTGAATACTGGAATTGACATTTTTTCTGACACTTGATAGCATATATTATCCAGTACAACTAATGTCTTTTCAAGTCAATGCCACTAGTTCACTTAAGTCACTCTCAATAGTATCCATCTACTGAAAATTTACAACTAAATAGAATTAACTAGAATAATTACAGTAACAGTGGCTAGTCCATTTAAGGAAAATATGAGAAGAAAATTTTCCAAGTACCTGGCTGATGTGATTATCGTAGCCAGATCATTATCAACAAGCATATGGTGACCATATAGTTTATGATATTCATGAGTTTAGTAATTCTTCACTGTTACAAATTTAAAAGTGATTGGTTGATATGCATTTAACCAAAAGAAAAATATCTGTATACTCTTCTGCAATTGTTTGCCTAGAAACAGTTACCGATCCAAATACTGTTAATTGTACCAGAGATTTTACTATAATACCACTGTTTCAAGTCAAATTTACGCTGCATGCAATTATAATAAAAACATACGAAGACATATTGCAAGTATAGTAATGTATACATATATTTATATATAACATAATGACATGTTGCAAATATAAAATAGATTATTCATGTTCTAAGTAATAATTGTCATTAATTGTAAAGAACTGTGGTTCATGAATGCAGGTATAATATCACAAGAAAAAAGTAGAAATGCTTTAAAATATATTATAAATTCTTTCAAGATTTGAATTGCTTTACAGCATAGGCTGTAAAGTCCTTATCAGAAAGTTTCACCAGTGACACTTTTTAAAATATAGTTTCATTTTCTTCTTTTGAATATAAACTTAAAAAATAGCTGATGAAAGAAGTATGATCTAATATTGCAAATACATTTTTAAATCAAAGCCCTCATTTAAAAAATTCTATGCTATTTTGGATTTTGTAATACTATTCAATCTGTTTAATAATTATATTTTTAAATAATTCAGAAGCATAAAAACAATTTATCTGCTTATTAATTTCTCTCTTATTTGGAATAAAAGAAAAACTGTAAAAGAATAAAGTAAATAAAATGTAAGGGTGGCTAATGTGGGGGCTATAAATTCTTGTGATTATCTTTCATTTTTCCATCTTTTTTCATTTTGGCAAAATCATTTTATGCAAACTATAGTTACTCTTCCTTATCTCTATTTTAATATGTTGAATTTTTTCAAAAGTCACTGTTAAAGTGCATCTTAGTGATTGAAAAAGTATCTTCAACATTTACTTGAAATATTTTAGGCCACTATCAAATTAAATATAATACTATAATTTCAATACTTTGACAATATATTTAAATTTAATTCTAAAACTTTTGAAGTCCAAGCTTTTCATTTAAATGAGATATTTTTATTTCGTCAAAATATGTATTTCATGGTCTTAACTGTTCTATCAAGATGGAAGCTATTATTATGTATGTGTATTTTAAAAACTATTAAAATTGAGTTTTATCAAAGGAAGATATGTTTTAGGGACCTTTAATATAAAATGCAATACTTGCTGTATATTTGACTAGATCACTTAAGATATTATTAAAAATCAGGTTCACTTATAATTTTTTCTCTATCCTCATTAGAGGTGGTCAGCATAAAGGGATCCTGAGCAGGTAATAGTGAAAGGAAAATTATACTAAAGCTGAACGAATTGCACACTATAGCCAGAGAGCAGTAGGGGGAAAAATTTGGGGAGGATACTTTCAGACACACTCTATGCACTTTTTTTTTTTTTAACGTTTCGAAGGGTCAATGTTAAGTGCAAAGTAAAAAAAGTCCTGAATGCTCAGCTTTATGTTTGCCTTTCTTATTAGAGACATGAAGCAGGAAGAGAGAGGGGGCAAGGGGTGGCAGGTGGAGGGAGGAAAGGAGAAAAAAAAATACAAACATTTAAATTCCTCTCGGAAAGGGGAGACACAAGGATTAAAGGTAGATGCTGTGTTCTAGAGTAAAATTTATTTTCACACAAATTTGCCCTCGTATTGTTTAGCATGGTGGTAAATAAGAAATATAAGTTGACTATTTTCTGTAAACAGTTTGTTTCACCAGGGCTGTGGCTAATAGAGGGCCTTTTTTTTTTTTTTCCTTTTTGATTTCTACAAAATTTTAGATGCCATTCAGAAAACTTCCAAATGGACTCTAGAATCCCAGGGCCTTTTGGCATCATTATTATAGCAGGGACCCCAGCATTCCAGTTGAACAAGCATCTGTGATTTAACAGATTCTTGAAATTTAACAATACTTAGAATCAATTTTATGTAAAAGTAAAGCATATTTTTGCAATGTTGGAAAGTTCAGATTTCAGGAGTAGTTTAGAAAGTGAGAAAACTTAATAATGGGCTTGATTGAAAGCAAAAGGAAACAGAAGTTATTGAAGTAGAAGCGAAACATTCTTGGAAGAAAGGATTATTATGATTCATATCATGAAAAATAATTCTTCATATAGTTATGTGTATCCCAAAAATTTTAGAAAAATAAACTTCCGTAAGACTTGAGATAGTACATGTATGTGTATTTACTGTGTGACATCACCTTCAAAATCAGAAGAGTAAGTTGTGTATTTGAGATTCATCAAACAAGTTACACGGAATTTTTGAGAAGCCTTATTTTAAATAAGGTCAAATACATTTCAAAGATGGACATGGAAGCAAAAAATGAATATAACATTTAGTAAAAATTGTCAAGGGTTCAAAAGGAAAAATTCAAAAAGAAATCATAATTGAAAGAACAAGAATTCTGGGTAGGTGAGAAAACCCGAATCTCTTCATATATCTTTAAGATAACTATACAGAGAAAGAAAAATTAACACCCAACAAAACCTACATCTTCATCATGACAAAAAGTTCACAAAAATTTCGCATTAGCTTATGAAACAAGTAAGTATGTTTAAGATAATGAAAATCAGGTTTCTCACTATTTAGAAAAGGAATTGCAGATAAAGAAATAGACTGGATTAAAATGAACCCTATTGTGTTAAATTATGATTGGAGTATTTGGTAGGGGCTCATGCAGTCATTTGTATGTGTTTAAAACAAACACATACACAAACATGCAAAAAATTACGGAAATAGACTATATATGTATACACAAACACACTTATATACATACAACTATATGTGTACATATATATGACCATGCATCCATACATATAGCTATATTTATACATACATATAATGATGCACATATTAGTAATTTAATTTCTAAGTAATATCCTTCATTTAAAGAAACCAGGCCTCCAGGAGAAAAGTGGCTGCTGGTAGATGTAGGACAGAGAATGTATTAAGATAGACTCGGAACATCTTGTGCTAGGAAGCGGGATGGTTCAAAGAATGGTGAAGATACATCAAAAGAAAAGAGAAGCCAGATGAAGAGGTTCCCTTAGCCAAATCTCAGACAAATTAACATTAAAACAAATGGAAATCATCATATATATGATCAGTTGAGAAAATAAAAATCCGTGAGTCCATATTGATACAAAATAGCTGACTAAAAATAAATGAAGAGAATCTTTCAAAACATAGAATACCAACTAGCAAATGAAGAACACAGGTGTTAGAAAAGCGCCATTTGGCAAATAGGGTGGAGAAAATGGACTCAAGAATCACTAATGAAGAGCATCTCCTGTTTTAAGTTGGTTCAGACTTCCAGATTTTAAGGTACTTGGGTGCTGACTGATCATGAAGCCACTAAAGAATCATTTGTATTAATAGAAAACAAACTTTGGGTGGCAAAAGACAAGGGATGTTACGATTTTTCTGATTTTCAAAATGAGAGAGAATTCTGTAAATTAAATGAGTAAACTATTATTTAGAAAACTTTGAAACAATCAGTGGTAATTATCATAAATCATTGAAAAAGCACAATATCCCAAAATAATTTTCTAGTATTCAATATTTCAAACTAGAAAGTAGATTCTGAAACTTCTACAAATATAATAGAACTGTTGTATGTACATGAAATATATAAGTTGAAATGAAAGTTATTTTTATAATAATATAACATTTTAAAATTTGTCAATATGAAAAAAAATCATTTCTTAAGATTCCTTTCATGCTACTTCTGAGAATTCTGTGTTCAATTCCTCTCTATTCTGTGATTCCTTGGAATCATCATTAATTGAGAACACAAAGTAGCAAAGATGGACTTAGTAAGGCATTTGATTTCTTGATTTTAGCAAGGCATTTAGTAGATTCATTACATTACTTCTCAGTAGATGGGGAGATATTCGCAAAATGGATAAGATGGAGGAAAAAAGTTTGACTATTTGAACAAAAATTCAAAAAGTTAGTAATTGGATTAGTGCTATTCTAAAAAAATGAGTATAGTCAATTCCGTAGTCGCATGAAGAGCTCTTGGGAAGTATAGTACTTCTTGTGTACCCAGTATGCCATTGCACATGAAATTTTAATGCCTTGTGTTCAACTGATACAAAGATTCATTACTCTATTAATTTTATTTTTAATTTATATATAATAATTGTAATCGTGTTATTGTGTTGTTTTGATACATAAGTACATTGTATTATTATACTACATAATATATTACAGTACATTTGTTCATTTGTAGTGAATAAATCAGGATAATTAGCATACGCTAATTTTTGAGTGGTGCAAACACTCAAAATGTTCTTTTCTAGCTACTTCGAGTATACAATACCTTATTATTTACTGTAGTCATTGTACTGTGTACACCAAATTTACTCTTTCTTTCTAATTGTAACTTTGTACCCATCAGTCAACCTTTCTTATCTCCTCTTCCCCACTGTCTGGTTTATTTTACTTAAGGTATGAGTAGATAAAAAATATGTACTATATATAAACAATGAAATACTCTTCAGCCATAAAAAAAGAATGAGGTCCTGTTATTTGTAATGACATACCTGAACCTGAAAGACATTATTATAAATTCAGTATGCCAGGCACAGAAAGAAAAAGACTGCATGTTTTCACTCATATATGGAATTTTAAAACACTTATCCCACTTTCTTTATTAATACTAAGTAAGACTTTATCAGTCACCTCCTCTCTAGTCGTTAGCTGTGCTTTTATGAGACCTGTCTCTATTGACATGTATTTACCGTAATGTTTGCATGTCTGTATTTCTGTCCTGTTCCTGGGACTTTCAAAAGCAAGCTCAAGTTTCATTTACACTTGAATATGGGTACATGACTAATGTCTGACAATTAATGTGGGTTGAAGAGTAAAAGAGGAGCATAGGGAATGTTAGACTTCTGTGGTTATAAAATGATGAATGAAGTTAATTAGGAAGAGTTTCCTCAGAAAATCTAAATAAAAACCTGTCTCAAAAACATTTTAAAGGAAGTTGCTAAACCTTCTTTATCTAGACTTCTAAAAGGAAAATCTATGAAGACATATTTTTATTAAGTATACAATTTCTTTCAGTTTAATTTCTCCTTTGGAAATTATTTCTATATTTTGATACTAGTATTTCTTAGGTTACAGTAATTACCCAACACATCCTTTGGCTTTTCTTTTTCATTTAATATCAGGTAATGGAATTTTACTTTTGTTATCTGATAAGACACTCAGAAAGGACTTCTAGAGCATATTTAAGTCAAAATCAATGAGTGAATTTTAAATCATTAAGAGTCAGACTGCCTGAATTCAACTGCCTGTTCTACCGTATATGACCTGCTCTACTGTATACATTGCTCAATCTCACACATTCTTTGTCAAAATTTCACCCATAACATTTGAGCAGAACAAAATTTTGAAAGGGGAATTGCTATATTTTTTCAAAGAAAAAAATGAAATTTGTAATCATTTCAATTAAGTCAAATGTCTTGAATTTATAATATAAATATGAGTCATATGTAATAAATGATTATCATTGTTACATGGCTCTTTGTCATTTTTCTACTTTTCTCCAGATTTTTATGTAATTGTGAACCTGGGTACCATGTACCCTTATGTGAACGTGATGTAAATGAATGTAAAACATTGCCTTGTCTGGATGAAGAAAATTGTGTCTACAGAACTGATGAATACAACTGCCTCTGTGCCCCTGGTTATACAGGTAAACCCATATCTGCCACATGTGCAGCAACATATTGCTGTCTGTAAGCAAAGCAACCTCATATTTATACTCCAACCTGAAATAACCTGCGAGATGCAAACAGGGAAAAAATGCAAAGAGACATTTTGTCTCTCGTAAAATAAATTAATAAGTAAAATTATGTATTTTATGTTCAATTTATTACATTCTAAGTTTAGATTTTAAGTTATCTAACATTTTTATCTTTTTTATAACTTCATCTTTAGTATGTTTGCATGGCTATACTATAAGTAAAAGTATTTCTGTATGAATAACCTAACAGAAATAACATTATTATATGTTATTCACTGTCACTTCTAAAATATGGTTAGCATTTAAAACATTTACTTAAAAAAGAGAGCCCTTGTGAATTTAAAATGTAAGCAAAAAAAATTGGCATTAGCTGTCAATATCAATTATTCAACAACATAAATTTTATTTTAACATAAAGGCAAAAGTCATCTAGGAACTTAAAGAAGGTAGAGGTATTAGGCCTCTAAATTTCTGGTGAGTAATTGCATTTACAAAATACCAAAAGCTATATTGTTTTAGTTTTGGCATACTAGTATTAATGTGGGTCTAACAGTAATATAGTTTTTGTGTTATTTTGTTTCATGTTTTTTTCACACAATTCCCACAGGGATTAAAATAACATATTTAAATTTCAATTTGTTAATATGTGATTTGTGCAGCACTAAAATCTTATGGATTTCTGTCTTGAGGGATAAGTAGTTAAATACATCTAATATTAGGTTCTCTGCCAGCAGGGGTTAAAAAAAATACTAGACAAATAGTAATTATATTGGCAAGCAAAAATCGTAAGGAACTAGAAGTATTTCCAGAGAATAAGTAATCAAAATGTGGGAGAAAGTTATGTGACCTTAAAAAGAAATAGGCATGTGTCTTTCCTGAGAAACCATGATGGCTTCAGAGGTTATCTTGGTAACAAATCTTATATACACAAAAACTATCAGATTAAGTTGATACTTCCTAAAAAAAATCATTATCTACAAAGTTTATTATATATAATAAATAAGAAACGTTAAATTTCTGGTATAAAACAGTATACTTTCTAAGTTTCACGTTGCCCATTATCTTCAGAATTATGGAGATATCAATGTAGAACAATATCCACTTAGCAATACCATTCACCTTGTTGTTACTGCTGCTGATAGTGTTAAAATAAGAAACAACACACTGAACTTAACATGACTAAGAAACACATTTTGTAAAGTTATTTGTTATAACACCTTTCTCTGATATTTTAAAGACATCTTAACGTTTGAAAGATTAACATGTTCTTTATTTTTCTTTTGGTAACTTCTCTAATTTCATTTCAAAATATGGTACTTAGCATTGTTTTAAGATGATATTATCTAAGATGTTATACATGGCACATGATTTAAGATGTTTTAATATATGTTTTGCATATTGGTACAGCTATTAGTAAAAGATTGGTACAGTTATAAGTAAAAGACGTTACCCATGGCACATGATTTAAGATGTTTTAATACATGTTTGTGTATTGGTACAGCTATAAGTAAAAGAAAACTCAGTTAATTATTGGCCTTAATAAAGAAGGTTCATTTTTTCTTACATAATAAGAATTCTGTAGGTAAACGATTACTGGTGTTGGTCCAGTGAGTTGACAGTACCAGACTGGGATTATGGTTTTCTTAGTCTTTAGTTGATGATTCTAGACTCATGCATTCAGAATTGCTGTTGTGATGACTTAAGTCATTGTTTCTACACTTGAGTCAAGGGAGAAGAGTGGCGCCAACTGTATTTGAGTCTTTCTATAAGGAGAACCTTTTTAAAATAAAAATCAAAACCTGCTAATATCTCCTTGAGAAAAACTGGCTCACATGTCCATGTTTAGGTTAAGTGGAAGGTAAGAAATTAAAAGCATATCTCTTTGAGAATTTACAGTTGAAGATAGTAAGAAAAAAATACTATGAAATATTGGTTACAGTTTGGTTTCGAACCTAGGAAGATATATGACTGGACATTCAAAAAGAAATTATGCCCCTCAAGAGAGTTACATGTTTTGGTTTTTTGGTACATGCTATTTTTACATTCAAATTGACCTTCTCTTTCATACATGAACATATAAAGCTTTTTGTTATTCTTAGACACTTATAACATTTATTTTTCTTAGCCTCCTCTGGAAATTAAAGTATACTATTTTTTTAAGATGTTTAAATCTATTCATATTTATGTTATTCCATTTCAGGACAGTAATGACATTGCAAGGTTTTACATAGAGAACCTTGAACTTTAAAACACAAGGACATTATACCTTTGTATGTTTTTCAAGATCATACATCTGGTAGTGACAGAGCCAGGACCAAAATACACATTCCTTTCTATCCCAGTTTTATTTCTACTCTAGTTTTGCTCCATCAAAGTAAAACTTGAATGAAATGGTGTTAGTGACATAGAAGCAAGAGAAAAGAACTTTAAATACAATATTAAAAGTGTTAAAATCTGGTAACCAAATATATTATTCAAAAAAATTTAGCTTTGCTATGAATATACTTAACCAAGTTATTAAGGATATATATTTTTCAAGGCTCTGACCAGGAAAGTTTATGATTCTCAGTTCTCTAAATCAGAGTGTTTTTTGAAGAACACATTAAACAACATGTACACAGGGTGTCATTGATTAACTCAACACTTCTTTATTCTATACTTTGTATTCTATTAGCTGTTGAGATTTTGTGATGATCAAGGCTGACATGGTTCTTATTCTTATGCAGATTTGTGGTATCTAGAATTGGAAAAAGATAATAAACTAACATTTGTAAAGCTGATTATTTAAAGCCATTCTATAATTAATTTATCTAGGGTAGTATTAATTAAACACTATCACAGATACAGTCCAAATTTACACATGTAGTGATTTGACTGAATTTAACAAACAGGAAGTACACAAGTGATGGCATATGATCAACGGTTTACATTTTATCTTAGCAAAGAAAGACATCAGTTTATCAGTATATTTGCAGTATCATCTCTGTCTTTCCTAAAGAATATTTGCTTATGATTTGAGTTTTAATTTAATTATTACTGACTTAAATTTAGGAAAGATATAAATAGTAAATTTATATGTTTTCTAAAATAGTCATTTACTCATTGAGCAAGAAGTCTCTTCTTAACTAGACCCAATCTATAGATAAAAGTTTATGAATTTATGCTTAAGGATTTTAAATATGAATACATGTAATTATGTCTACATTTGTATTTATATCTATTTTAATATATATATATATATATATATCTACTAGAAAGTATAAATATTTTTAAAATGCCTAAGTCTTAGAAATAGTAACTTTGATAACAGTGCCATCTAGAAAGAATATAGAATTCAGTACTTCAAAATAATAAAATATAATTATGTTTGCTTCAAAATGATGCAAATTTTTTTCTTGGATATGTTTCATATACATAGGCAAACATAGGACTATAATCAGTTATATTATTGTCTGCTTAAGATAATGAAGCTGTCTTCTGAATTTTTTTTAGCCAAATGCCCAAACTACATAAGAGGTAAAACAATCTGCTTTGAGTACATGTTTAAAACAGCATAGTTTGGTAAAACATGGGAAATTGGTCCATTGTACATTTTTGGTTATTGTAAAGATATTATTATCATACTGTTTCTGCTGCCTAAAATATTCCTTCTATCCTATTGCTAGTACTTATCCTCATACCATAACTCAGATGCAACTTTCTCTAGGAATCTTTTCTTAGATTCTTGGCTTCTGTTATGTTCTTCTATAGCACCCATTTTATCCACTGAACTTATTATAGTTTTTGAGAAATTCTTATTTAATTATCAGTTCATCTGAGGAGACTCCCCAACTCTGCTTACTCACTATTTTATCTCTTCATCAAAGTTCAGTCTACTCTGCTACAATTTGTTAGCTAAGTTCCAGTTTAATAAGATATATTAAAATAGAATATAAAGATGATTAAATGAGAAATAAAAGATATGAGGCTAGATAATTTCGAATTTCTCATTACATATTATGCATCTGTAATAATTTAAATACAAACGGTTTAGTGTTTTTTTGTTTGATAACTATAAGTCTATAGTCATAAACACTTAGGCAAATATTTGTTATTCGATTATATTTAGTTGTAGATAAATAGTAATCATTTCTCGTTGTCAAGGACAGCAACATTATTAATGTAACATTGACCATTTCCATTTTCTATTAATGTAGGCTGGAGCTACATTAAACAAGCAGCTGAATTATGCTCAGCCACATTTCTCTTATGTGACAAGATTTAACATTCACTTTCACAACTCAAATGTGCAAAAATATGTGTTATTTCTGTCATAATGAATTCCATATAATGTATGGGTCTGATTTCATCTAACAGAAGAAAATGTCAATGTGCCAAGTCAATGTGTGAGTTTTTCAAGACAAAATTCAGTTATACCAGTTTTGGAGTTGAATATCTTTTTTATTCAGAGATCTATCAGTCTTTTGCACTGTTTAACATGAATGCAGCAGGACATTATCCCTGGTATTTGGGTGCTGTGTACTGGCACAGACTTTGGATGTCCATGGTCTCTTCCATGGTCTTTGCTCTCTATGTTCAGGCTGTCTCCTCCTCACCTCAAATCCAAAAACCTCATTATAAAATTGTCTTTATCACTTAGACTTGACAATCCATTTCCCTTTTATCAAAAGTTGGATCTTGCATATTGAAATTGCACTTTGAAAATTGATGTGCATATCATTGAATCACAAATATTAATATTACTTTTAAATAACTTATTTTATAGACTGTTCTTGGCTTTTCTTAAAACAATGTTTAAGTAAGCCTTTATATCAGCTTAAATGGCAAGAGGAATAATTGCAAAGAAGGAATAAAACTTACAGTTTTCTATTGAAGATTTATATTATAGATTTACTCCCCAGATACAAATTCTAATAGCTACTATCTTATTTTATTGAGTTATAACCACTGATGGCCACAGAATACAATTGCATTTTCTATTTGCTAATTTCACAAATGTGTATGTGCCTCTTATGTCCCAAGCCCTGTTGAACGCCCTCAGTAAAGTCTGATGAACGTAACAGGTAAGGTTCCCTACCCTAAAGGAGCTTATGTTCCAGTAAAGAGAGATATTTAACAAAATCCAACTAAATATGTAAGGTAATCAGAGATAGTTATAAAGGATATGAAAAAATGTATAACTGAATACATTCATCCAGTTAAGATTACGTTTGCTAACAAGAAAATACTTAAAATATTAAAATATAGTGGCTAAAATAAGAAGTTGAATTTTCCAATAGATGACATTCCAGACTTGTAGAGTTGGCACAGTTAATCTGTTATACAACGTCATTCAGGACTTAGTCTTCTCCCACTATGAACAATAACTTGTTCTCATGTGTATGACTTTCAGTTAAGGCTTCTCATATGGAAAGAAATGAGCTTTCTTTTTCATTTCAAAAAAATGTTATGATGAGCATACAAAAATCTAGCTCACATACAGTTGCAAGGGGGTAGTTTTTGCACCCGGATTAATGCACTAGCGTAAGACATAAGGTGAACTTGCTGTGCAGTAATCAGGATGGACAAAGTGTCTCAATTCATGGAATAAATTCTGAATTGATTCAGGCATCAATTCAGGCCAGGTGTGTTAGAGATTGACAATACTGCTTCCTAGAAAGGTTGGAGGATTTAACTCTCAAAGTCTGAACAGAAAGCTATGACCATAAAAATATAATTTACTCACATTTACCTCTCTCTAATATATATTTTATACTGTCCTTATTTTATATATTACACACAAGTGTGTGTGTGTGTATATTTATATATATATATATATATACACACACATACATATATATAAAATCTCTTATACATAGGTATGTGTGTATGATATACACACCTATGCATAAATAAGTATAAATATGTATTTTATATATATATATGAGAGATAATAGCCTAATTGCTTTATATGGTATTAGCTTTCCAAGAAAAAAATAGAAAAAAAAATTAAAACAAATAATTATGGGACCAGGAAGAAGGTAAGAAGTCTATGATACGTCTATGGGACATTAAACTCTTCATAGCATTTATGTGACATTTTATCAAAAAGCATCATCATATCATAAATTAAATAGGAGAAGCACCCCAGAATGTTAGGTGTAGTTAGCAGTCTTGCAGTCTGAGGTATTAAGGAAAGAAACAAACACTGTATGAAGACTACTTTAAAGTCCTTACAGATCACAGATTCCTCAAAATGCTTTGGTTTTCTCACCTATGTGTAAAGAGGGCCCAATGCTTAGCAATGACTACACTTAACAGTTACTTCCTAACTAATTCTATAATGACACTAGGAAGAAAGAAGTGTTATACCAACGGCAACTCTGGAAAAGACACGATTTGCCTGCATAAAGGAGGAGTGAGGAGGTGGGAGGAAAATATTCCAGTATAGAAAACACAGCAGACCTGCTTCCAGAAGCAACTTATTTCAACACTCTGAATTACTTCTGCTATTGACCTCTATATTTCTTTATTTTATTTTATTTTTATTGCATTTTAGGTTTTGGGGTACATGTAAAGAACATGTCAGATTGTTGCATAGGTACACACATGGCTGTGTGGTTTGCTGCCTTCCTCCCCATCACCTGTATCTGCCATTTCTCCCCATGTTATCCCACCCCAACTCCTGGCCTCCCACTGCCCCTCCCCTGTTTCCCCCCAAGAGACCCCAGTGTATAATACTCCCTGTGTCCGTGTGTTCTCATTGTTCAGCACCTGCCTATGAGTGAGAACATGTGGTGTTTGATTTTCTATTCTTGTGTCAGTTTGCTGAGAATGATGGTTTCCAGGTTCATCCATGCCCCTACAAAGGACACGAACTCATCATTTTTTATGGCTGCATAGTATTCCATGGTGTATATGTACCACATTTTCCCTGTCCAGTCTATCATTGATGGGCATTTGGGTTGGTTCCAAATCTTTGCTATTGTATAAACAGTGCCACAGTGAGCATACGTGTGCTTGTGTCCTTATAACAGAATGATTTCTAATCCTTTGGATATATACCCAGTAATGGGATTGCTGGGTCTAATGGAATTTCTATTTCTAGATCCTTGAGGAATCACCACACTGTCTTCCACAATGGTTGAACTAATCTACACTCCCACCAACAGTGTAAAACTATTCCTATTTCTCCACATCCTCTCCAGTGTCTGTTGTCTTCAGATATTTTAATGATCGCCATTCTAACTGGCATGAGATGGTATCTCAATGTAGTTTTGATTTGCATTTCTCTAATGACCCGTGATGATGAGCATTCTTTCATATGTTTGTTGGCTTACTTCTATATTTCTAAATAACACAATTATGTTACCATTTCTTGAAATTTTCTTTCCTATGTTTCACATATCTAATTGTTTCTATGGAAAATAAAAGCTTAGCGTGCTTATCACCATCCCCCTAACCACATATGTTTTCTTCCTCCTTCCTCGCCACATAGTTGTATCAAAAATGTTATTAGGGAAGAGTCATTGTTAGTAGTATTGTAACCATATCAACTTTCCTCTCTAATTTTATTTTTGTTTTTGTTAATTTGAGGAAAGATTTACTTACATCTTCTTTTCCAATGTCTCTATTACATTGTTAATATTAGCTTTCATTCGTTTCCCCAAAGCTGTGTATCTTACCTAATATTTTTAGTGCATTCTGCAATGTTCATGAACACAATTCTGATATTTCCTCTAAAATAATACTTATACAGCTTTTTGTATGGTTTTTTCCCTGCCTTGACTGTTTTCAAAATTTCCTTTATTTTCCTGTATGTATGTGCTGTTTTCTTGTTTATGTATCCATTTATTTAGAGGTATCCCTTTAATATGAGAAAATCCTTGAATATCAGTTGATGTCTAAGAGAGAACCACCAAAATACTCATTGAAAAATTTCAATGAGTGGGAATACTTGACTGGTGATTTTGATACTATTTGTCAATGAGCATCAAAGTCAGCTATTGTATTTTAGAAACCTGTAATGTCATTATTGGTAGGTCTTTTCCTCTTCATTGGGAATGATAAGGGGGGTTGGACGTGAGGACATCCAGAGTGAGAAAAGAGATTTGACAAGACTTGGTGAGCCAGAAACCCAGGGTCAGTTAGATAGTTCTGTTCAAAAAAGCTAACAAATTGTTAAAAGAACAATATGTAAATTTCAACTTAATCTTTCTTTACTGTGCCTTAAATTATTTCTTCAAACCCCTTGTGAAACTCTATAATACAAAAAAATGTGTGTTAGTGGAACTTTAGAGATTAAAAGATCAGTGCAGTTTCTAGCACAGGCCTATTAAAATAAAGCACCAGGAAGATAGAAGTTGCAGAAGGAAGAAGCAGAGAACAATGACCAAGAGACTGGCATGACTTTAGCTGAAGAATGAGTAGGAAACATATAAGTCTTCCAAGAATTGCTCATTAATGCCATTTTCAGACTGCCAATTATGACTTTCATTTTTAAAAAATCCTCATTTCCCATGTTCCCAGCCTAGATTACATGACTCATTGTTAAAATCACTCTTGACAGAGAAAAAATGCATGTGCTTGAAGAAATATACACACACACAGACAAACACAGAGAAAGAGACAGGGAGAGAGAGTGTGTGTGTGTGTGTGTGTGTGTGTGTGAGAGAGAGAGAGAGAGAGAGAGAGAGTGTGTGTGTGTGTTCTTACCTTCATTCTTGACCACAAATCTCAAGAAAGCCCTTGGTGCTGCCTGACAATCCTACTTCTGAATCAGTTCAAGTTCCAAGTATCCTAGCCTACCATTCTAGATTTATCTTTTTACACCATTATCAATCCTCCCTTGATTGAAGTTTCAACTGTCTTCGTTTCTTATATCCCCAAGAAAATAAAAGCCATCAGAGGAAAACTTCTTTATCTTTGCACTAACAACTAACAAACTATGTGCATCTGCATTCATAGACTACATTTTCTGTTTTTCCACATTCCTGTCTGTGGTCAATCCTACTGCCCTACTGCTCTATGGATTGTCTCCATTATCTCTCTCTTTTTTTTTTTAGACAGAGTCTCACTCTTGCCTCCTAGGCTGGGATGCATCAGTGTTATCTCTGCCCACTGTAACCTCTGCCTGCCGGGTTCAAGCGATTCTCCTGCCTCAGCCTCTGAAGTAGCTGGGATTATAGGCACCCACCATCATGCCTAGCTAATTTTTATCGTTTTAGTAAAGATGGGGTTTCATCACGGGGTTGGCCAGGTTGGTCTGAAACTCCTGACCTCAAGTCATCCGCCCCCCTCAGTCTCCCAAAGTGCTGGGATTACAGGCTTGAGCCACGGTGCCCAGCCTCACTTATTGTTAAGAAAGTTTATCCTGCATTTATTTTCCTCAGCATAAATTATTCCCTCCATACTACATCACTTACTATCAGCATATGAATAAATATTTATCTCTTTCTCATTTCATTTTTGAATCTTTCCTTTTTACACATTTCTGTTAAATTACTATTTTAAAAAAAGTTATCAAACTTGCTGTCTATATTGAATATACATTTCCTCACTGTCCATTGTCCTTCAATTCCACTCCCAATTATGCTTTTAATCCCAAGATTAAAATGATATTCTTCTTGTTGGAGGTCACCAATTATTCTCCATTGCCAAATTCAAAGGCAAATTTTCTTTCTGCAGTGTAGTCATATTATCAGTAGCATTTTACCCATGTTGTCCGTGTAAAATACCTTGTAAACTTGCACTCAGTGTTCCCACAATTATCAATTTCATTGTTTTCTGTTACTATTAGTGGATCCCATAATTGTTTAGATTTTCATTATTTCTATTTTTAGATATATTCACTGATTGAGGAATTTCTTCCATTTTTTAAATTCCATAAGTATATCAAAATTCCCAAATATGTTCTGTGAATCTTTGTGTCTCCCCTGAACTCCCAACTCATACACCCAAATCACTAGTAAAATGTTCACTCAAGTATCCATATGACACCTCAAACTGATCAGTACTGAGGATTTATTCCAACTCTGTTCTGCCTGGTGTTGTCCACTCAGTGAATGGCATCATTATTACCCAGGTTCTCGGGCCAAAATTGTGGAGTTATTCTTAACTCTTTGCTCACACACTGCCATGCAGTCCATCAGCAAATCCCATTGGCTGCATCTTTAAAATGCATTTTAATTCAACCACTTTTCACAACCTATATTGCAATGATCATATTCTATGCCACCATCATCTCTTGCCTGAAATATGACACCTTAATTTGTCTCCATCTTCCCTCTTCTCTTGTTAAAATATATTTACTGTCTAGCACCCAGAGTGATCACTTTAAAATATAAAGCATATCACTTCACTCCTATGTTCAAAATCTTCCATAGTTTCCCATAATGCTTGAATAAAGCACATATACTCCTTATTTTGGTCTGCTAAATCCTATATGATATGGTCCCTAGCTACCTCTGTGATCTCATTTCTCCCTCAATTCCACAGTTGGCCTCTGCTATTCTATCTTGTTATGAATCTCTTCCCTCAGATAGCATGCTTTTCTGTATTGTTTTATCAGGCTTCATATAGCAATTTCTCCTATAGGCCTACCTATATTATATAAAAATAACTCTATGTCATTCTATTCAACTACCTTTTATTCTCTTCCTAGCTATTAGAACTTGCTAATAATTCTATCACATAACTGTTTACTTATTTTTTTCCTTACTAATTGAATTAAATCTTCTTGAAGACAGGAATTTTTCTCTTTTGTTCACTATTTTATCTCAGTACCTACAAAAGTGTGTAGAACATTAAAGGCATACAAAAATATTTTAAATAATATCATATTTCACTTCAAGTAAGTTAAGTTCTTAAGCATTTTAAATGTTAACACATATAGCTGCTTGTTTATTATAGTTTTTAATGAAGTGTTTTCTCTTTTAATTTTCTTCCCATACTGCCAATAAAAAATTTTAAAAATCAGTAATCAATAAGAAATAAAATTCTGACATTTAAAATGCTGACTTTTTGAAACTCTGGCAAACCATGTAGATAATTTTTTACAACCCTGTGAGTCAGGTTCACACTAAATTAAAATACTACATATGTGAATGTATGACATTAATTTTAAATTCAGAGAGGATATAATTTGATATAATATTACAAAGTAAAATTGTTCTTTAAATATAGAGGTAAAGTAAAACATAATATTTAAACTTTATATCACTCATTAACTCATAATCTTTCTAAATTGAAACCAATAGCAAATTAAGACAAGTGACTGTCATTGGTGTTTCTTTATATAATAATCTTGAAGCAGTTAGTTTTTTATACTATATAAAATAAGATAATAGAAATAATGATTTGAGATTAAATGTCTATTAAAAACACATCAATTATCATATTTATAGGTCATTATCCACCTATATTTAGTTTTCTAGGACAGTAATATTTGTATGTCATAAATGTGGTCATCACATATTTTAGAGTGACTGTCCTCAGAGAAATTATATGTAGTAAATAGAACATTAAAATACACTTTTTTTTCCTTTTCTCTTTTCTTTTTTTTTTTTTTTCGAGACAGTCCTGCTCTGTCACCAGGCACCAGGATGGAGTACAGTGGCGCGATCTCGGCTCACTGCACTCTCCGCCTCCTGGGTTCAAGCAATTCTCCTGCCTCAGCCTCCCTAATAGCTGGGACTACAGGCGTACGCCACCACGCCCAGCTAATTTTTGTATTTTTTAGTAGAGATGGGGTTTTACCATGTTTGTCAGGATGGTCTCGATCTCTTGACCTCGTGATCCACCCGCCTCAGCCTCCCAAAGTGCTGGGATTACAGGCATGAGCCACTGTGCCTGGCCTAAAATATACTTTTATCTTAACATTACAGAACAAATTATCATGCAAGAACATTTTAATTAGAATGATCTAATTAAAGACCAGTGGGTACCAAAAATTATAGTTATTGTACAATTTAATGTGTTAGGCTCTGATGTGGTTGTGATTCCTAGTTGTTCAGTGTTTCTTCTTCCCATGTGTGGCCCCTATGTAGAGAAAAATATCCTCAAGAGAAAGCAAAGTTCAGCAAGCACTTTACATGGAGAACTTTCACTATGAGGTGAGCTAAGAGCACTCAGAACTGTTCACTTCAAATGCAGCTGAGATCAGAGACTGGAAAAGGAAGAAGATACAGCCTGGAGCACCCAGCTGAAGTTCTAACCATAAGTGAGAACTCAGAATACAAGATTACATTGTCATATGTAATCACAAAAGCTCAATAACTCCCAAAGTGCAGGATTCTCTGGCAAAGTTATTATGAAGAACACACCTAAGACTTATGTCCCAAAGTGTGAATATTTTAAACCTCCAACTTCCTCAGCGTGCACACACACACACACACACACACACACAAAATTGGTTCAAATTGAGGTAACAGTTGAGTGTACAAAGCAGATTCCAATCAAAATATACACAACTGGCTTCTTGGAAGATTTGGGTCAATTGAATGGGGAAGATCAGAAAGTACACAGAAGGTGGCAGATCTACAGGTGTATTTCTGGAAAGCAAGACTCAGTACTTCCTGCAGTAAACATAGGAAATGCCTCTGGTGTTCCTGGCTACATCCTCTTTCTTGGTCAGCCTCTGATTTCCGTTGCATTTGGAATGAGCAGTACTGAGTGATCTCAGCTCCTCTCATCATGGCCATTCCCTATGTCAAGTCTTTGCTCCCCTTGAGGATCTTTTCCTGTAAGATGTGAACTACCTTAGCATACAGGCATGCTCAAGCTCAAAATACAAGAAATCAGTGTTCTTAAGACATGCTTCAAACAGCAAGGGATGGAAAGTAATTTATAAATATTTTAACCACCTGCTTTACTTGTGATTAATCCTGATTATATGTTATTCATGTTTTAAAGGTCATCGTGTAATTAAGTAGTCATTACCCAAATAGCAACCATAATAAGACTTCTTTTACTGCCTTTTATTATTCTCTGATTGCACGTCCCCTCAGTTTTACTTCCTAAAATCATCTACCAAATGCCTTATTGCACACAAGCCTATATCTCAAGTTCTGATTTCAGCAGAATCTAAACTAAATTGTGTGTTTAAAAACTGAAACAGGAATCCAGTGAAGGTTCCCAAAGCCCAGGCATGGAGCATACTTCATACTTTTTAAAGTAGGTAAATCCTTACCATCAGTATCTAAGACATTACCTTTTGAAAAACAGATTTTTCTCTAATTGGCTAGAAAGAGAAGGAAAGAGAATTCAATACAATTAAATTCAACCTCTTTTGGTTATGTGAATCTGAAATTACTTCACCTATGGAAACTAGAGAATGAATCTATAAATCTTAACAACCATATAAAATGCATTGTGCTGCCTATAAAGGGGAAA
Source organism: Cacajao melanocephalus (assembly GCA_963573385.1). Taxonomy (NCBI): domain Eukaryota; kingdom Metazoa; phylum Chordata; class Mammalia; order Primates; family Pitheciidae; genus Cacajao; species Cacajao melanocephalus. The sequence goes on along the minus strand of CAUYLG010049533.1, from coordinate 22,195 downwards.
ATATCTTTACTTTTGAGACTGAAGTATTCTAGTCTGTAAATGACTATTGATGGCATCTCCGAAGGTCAATGATTTTTATCTGTAACAAAGTGCCTTCCTGCATTGTCATTACTCAACTGAAATGTGCTGTAGTTTCATACAAACTGGTCAGATTTTAAAAAATCTTGAAGACATTTAAAAATCTAAGTATTGAATCACTACCAGGCCATTTAATTGTGGCATTTAATGAGAGAAATAAATAGAAATATAATCTATTAGAAAGAAAAGATCTTTGGAGACATTTGTGATTTGAAATCTTGGCTCCACTATTTTTAATGCCAAAAGAAAAAATGCTTCACATGTATTTTTTCATTTCTAAAATTTATGTATTTATTTTTAATTGACAAATAGTAAGTGTATATTTTTATGAGGTAAAATATTTTTTAGTCTATTTATACATTGTTGAAAGATTCAGTCAAGCTAATTAACATATCCGTCACCTGATTATTTTTTGTGTGGTGAGAATGTTAAAAATCTATTTTTAAGCAGTTATGATAAATGCAATACATTAACTGTGACCACCATACAATGCAATAAGTCACTAAAATATATTCCTCCATTCTAACTAAAATTCTGTATCCTTTAATCAACATTGCCCCTTTCTCCACCTTACTTCTTCTTCCAGCCTCTGGCAACTATGTTTTAACTCTCTGTTTCTATGAGATCAGCTTTCTAGATTTCACATAAAAGTGCCTCCCATGTTTGAAAGGATTCTTTCCTCTGGTGCTGTAGTAGAAAATTAATGTCACTGATTGGTATGATTTGGCTGTAACCTTTCCCAAATCTTATCTTGCATTCCTATGTGTTGTGGGAGGGACCCAGTGTGAGATAATTGAATCATGAGGATGGGGCTTTCTCCTGCAGTTCTCATGGTAGTGAAAAAGCCTCATGATAGTTTTAAAAACGAGAGTTTCCCTGTACAAGCTCTTTGCTTGCTGACATTCATGTGAGGCGTGCCTTTCACCTTCTGTCATGATTGTGATGCCTCCTCAGCCATGTGGAACTGTGAGTCCAATAAATTTCCTTCCTTTGTAAATTGTGCAGTCTCGGGTATGTCTTGATGAACGCTGTGAAAACAGGCTAATACAGTACTCTATTTTAGTTCCTTCTTATTTTCCTTCCAGACATTCTCTTAGCTTGTTTGAGTCTCTGTAGCATTTTTTCTCTTGGTCTTTTTCATAACAGTTCCCACTGTTATCTAGCTGAAACAAATGTAAACATGTGGGCATATTAATCATATCATACTTTACTAAGTGTGACTGCACTCCTCAAGTTCCTTTTATCTTTCTCGGTTCATTTATGGAGCTCTTACAATGCGCCAGCCTGACCAGGTGCTGGGGGAAGTGCAGAGAACACGTTAGACTTCCTGACATCCTGCTGTTTATGTTCCTTTGGGACTCTAAGATAATCTAGCTTTCCTCTGTGTACTCTCACTACTGTAATTTTGATAATGCTGGAACTTTGGATTGCAATTAAGGCTTAAAAATGGGTATGAATTAAGGAAAGGTGAGATATTTATTTATATTTTCTCACCTCTAAGCACAGGGTAGTCAAATCTACTCCCTGGAAGCAAAGGAGCTATAAAAGATGATCTCTTCCTTCTGTACTTTGATGTCTGCTTCCATGTGTTACAGTCAGAAACCGTGGGCTGGCTCCTGTGTCCTGAACAAGAAATCACCAGCCAGCCAGGTCTTCTTTTTTCGTCAGACGAGTTTTTGACTTATTGCACCATTGCTTTTGACTTATAAGGGTTTTGACTTATTGCACCATTGCTTTTCAACATCTAATTAATTCTTAGGTAGCTTGCTAAATGTGGCCCACAGGCGGAATACATTCTGGATCCATTTTGTTGGGTAAGATAATTTATAAAAATGAGATAATTTTTATAAGTTAGATGATGACATGATCCCCTTACTTTTTGCATCTTATTAAAATTTAGAAGACCTGGAAACATTGGGCATACATTTCTCTTTGTTAACAACAGTAGAGGCCAGCTATGAGGAGCAATTACCTCATTAAGATGGGATCTATTCTCTCCCTTTCACCTGAGTTGTCAATTGCACTTATTTAGGCTATTTACCTGGCTACTGTGTACATTTGAATGTGCTACCACCAGAACTTCAGAAGACAGTAAAAACAAGATTCTCTATTTTTAATATGTCCACTCTCTTCATTTGCTACTTTTGTCCAGTTATCTTTCTATTTCTGGATAAAGACTTGTACAATGACCTCTCAGCCTTCTGCTCTTTCCATTGGCAAATGAATGGTTCATATTCTTTGTTGTCAACTCTTGGTTGGTTTATCCTTTAGCGGTATAATAGAAAAACCCTATTGACCTTTAAACAGCTGATATTTAATTTTCTAAGGGAAATTATTACTCTTTGGAAAAATACTCTGTTGAAAATCTACCTTCTCTCAAGAGGAATAAAACATCAAAGCTGCATCTGCAACGTTTGTACAGAGTTTGGGAGGAGCTGACTAGCTTTTATTTAACTGTGTTTTTAGTATTGTTTTTAGTACCCTGTTGACCCTTAGAGAAAATTTTGACTCCAAGAGTGCAGACAGAGTTACCTACCTTTATTTATCAGCTCAGAATATTTCTTTTACTCTGTTGTCCTCTCTAACAGCAAGGGATGGCTTTTTTTTTTCCTCCCAAAAGTATTGTATTTCATTTAGGAAGTTGGATAAACAGAGGATTAATTTCAGGCCTAAAAGAAAACATCTGTTAACTCTGGTCAGTTAGGGCATTTAACTTCAATATTATGATGCCCCCTCTAATGTTTTCAAAAGGGAAATTAAGTAGATCTATGGGTGCTTTCCACTCTGTGACCAAAACAAGATTTTTTTTTTTTTTTTTTTTTTGAGAAGCAACTGTGAGAAAACCTAACAGGAAAAATGTTTAATGATGACCTGTTTCTTAAAATACGCATTAGAGTCCTAATGGGAACACTGAATAGTATGTAATGGAATGTTATGCAAATAATAACATATAAAACATATTTTTAGATATCTATGTAATATTTGTTTAATAGCAATAATCATAATTCACACAACAGCATGAAAAATCTTAGAAACTTCATTTTGAGTGAAATAAGCCAGCATCTTAGAGGTTCATATTTTTGCCTTTAATCAGTCAAATGTAAGACAATTTCAGCCATTATTTCAAGTATTCTCTATACCCCTTCCTCTTCAATATCTTCTGAGACTTCCACAATGTGTATGTTGGTCTACTTGATGGGATCCCACAAGTCCCTTAGGCTTTGTTCACTTTTCTCCAAACTTTATTTATTTCTGTTTCTCTGAATTGATAATTTCTGTTGTCTAATCTTTACATTCACTAATTTTTTTTCCTTCGGTCTGCTCAAATGTGCCTTTGAGTCCCTTCAGTGATTTTCATATTTCTGTTACTGTAGTTTACAGTTCCAGAATTTGTCTTGGTTCCTATTTAGGCTATCTCTTTATGTATATTTCCATTTTGTTCACATGTTTTCTTTACCTTCTCCACATCCTCTTTTCGTTCTTTGAGCATCTTTAAGAAAATTATTTTAAAATTATTATCTGGTAGATCTGCCACCAGGTATTTTTCAGGAAGGTCCTGTTGATTTTTTTGTTTTCCATTTCAGTGGGCCATCTTTTCCTGTTTCCTTCTTTCACCATGCCTTGAGACATTTGTTGAAAATTGGATGTTTGAATCTTAAAATATGGTATACCTGCAAATCAGATTTTCCCACTTCCTAGCTTTTTCTGTTTTTTGGGGAGAGGGGAATGTTGTTTTTGTTTATTATTATTATTTTTTAATTGCTGTAAACTGACTGTGTGTCAAGGATCATCCTAAGTTGTAAACTTAAGTTTTTCTCATTTTATTTCTAAGCCTGTGACTTTTCCTGAGTATTCACAATCACTTTCTAATATGCACATTTTCAGCTATTATGAACAGTATTGCTATGAATATTTATGTTTAAGATTTGAGATATATGCATGCATTCAGTTCTCTTTGGTATACCCGTAAGAGAAGAATTTCAGTGTCATACGGTCGGTCCTACTCACCTTGTGTAAAGAAATCATTATCCATCTGGTGGGCCAACAAAACAACGCGGCAACTGTGATTGATTGTTTTCTTACTCTCAGTATCTTTATTTAGTGCCTGGTACTTTCAGTTCTAGCTTTTCATTTAAAAAAATTTTAATTTTTTTTTTCTCCACTGTTATCACTTCAGTTGAAATAATAGCCATCTCTGTTTCGTATGACTGCAGTGATATTCTCAAGTTTCTTTACTTCTAGTCTTATCTTTCTCCAATAAATTCTTTACAGAATTGTCTTACAGGGAAAAAAAAAAGATCTTAAAACTCCCCACTTAAAATAATTTAATGGCTTCTCGTTTTTCTTAAAATAAAAACTTAACCTAATTCTTAAGACCTTTTATAATCTGCTTTGTCTCTGACTTGTCTCTCAATTTAATATGAAAACATCTCTCTAATCATGAGACTTCATGAACTGCTGCTTATTTCTCAAACATGCCACACTATTTTCCTTTTGAGACTTTGTTCATCATGTTTCTTCTTCAGAAATATCCCTTCCTCATATCTGCACATGGCCATTTCCTTCTGTTCAAGTCTCAACTAAGTTTTTTTTCTTTCTTCCTCTTTACAATGAAACAACCCCAAAAAAAAGAAACTTCACTATGCCATCTTTTTAAATTTCTTCTCATTCATTACCTTAATTTTTCTCAGTTATTATTTTGATTGTTAGTTGTCTTCATATGGGACAAAGTTCTATGACGGCAGGGATATTCCCTGTATCCCCTGGTCTAGATATAAAAGAGATACTGAAAACATGTTTGTTGAAAACAGAAAAGAATTAGATGACATTGAGGAACTCATATTTTTAGTAAATTCAGAGTAAATAAAAACATCTGAGCATGGATTATAATAGTCTGAACAAATGTTCACATTTATGGAACATAATAGTTATTTCTGTTAAACTCATAAAACATAGAGCCACTCTCGTGATGTATCTGAGTGATAAGAGAATCACATAAAATATAAAATGAAGTTTAAGTTATGATAAAATGATAAAGAAGTCACAACTGAGACCTAAGAAGGCTCAATTTCTAGAATACCACCTAATTAATAAATTAGTTTAAATGATTAAATGGATTATACTTATTCAGTTAAGTATATTTAGTCTGAAGCCTTTAGATAGTAAAGTATAAATATTTACTGGGGAAAATCAAAACCAAAAGAACACTGAGCTTAAAATGTTTCATGCAACTCCATTTGTAGCAATCATGTAGAGAAAAAAATCACAGAAAAAAATCCCAATGGATTACTCAGATTGTAATTCTTTTTAACCTACTAGCCTGTTTGTATAATTTAATCAACACCTTCAGAAAAATATTTGCTTAAAATTGGTGATTATGTTCAATGGCTTTTGTTTAGAGTACACCATTATGTTCCGGTAATAAAATGATACAATGTTTAATTTTCCTAGAAAATAGTATTCTCACACATTTTTGAACTTTTCTGAATATCCTCCTTCCATAAGGAGACTTTCTCTGGATTATTATGCATAATCAATCCAACTCATTTAGTTGATGAAGCAAGAATTTTATCAAGTAACCAATACAAAAATTTATTAATTCTAATAATAATACCTACATGTTTTGCATAATATTCCAGCCATAGAAGTCATAGATTAGAGTTTAATTCATAATTTATTGAATACGACGGAGTTACATAAGATTACATAATCATTGGAAACATTGGCTTTATATTTAGGTGTAATGAGACAGTAACAGGAAATTTACATTTAGTGCCATTTTACATGCTTTTCCATTAGTATTTTGTAACATGCATTTATGTTTTAATAAATTAGAACAAATTGTCACTATGAAAGAAAAAGTAATTCTATATGAGCACAGAAATCTTTGTGTTTATTCACAAATGTATTTCCAGAATTAGAAAACACACCTGGCACATTCAAAGGGTTCAATAAATATTAAAAAACTAGAATAATAATGAGTAATAATTATGTTATAATATAAATTATAATATAAATAATAAGTAAAAAAACAAATCAGGAGACTTGGAATAATATATTTTTAATCTAAATATAATTTGAATAAGATTAAAATGATATGTAAGTGAATTAATGAAGATAATTTTTTAAAGATTTCAAAATATGCCATCTTCTTATATATTTTATGAGTATCAGAACAATCTATGGCATTAGAACTTTTTCTAAATTGTATACAAGGTTTTAGTTATCCACAGGGTTTTTATTTAAGAAATAAAATCAAAATTAATGATGCTCTTTGTGAAGCTTGTCTAATGATGTCAATTGTCTAATGAAAGTTCATTTTATAACAAGTGTTAATTGAAGATAAATGACCAGGAAATATACACAAGTAATTATAATTCAGTTAGTCTGAAGACTTGTTTTCAAAAATAGAATTTAATTTTGTATGGTTTACTAACATAGACTTGGAATTTTCTGGAAGCTCAAGGAAAGGAAGTTTGTATCAATGTTACAGAAAATTCAGTGATAAAAACAGCTCAGTTTAGTAAATGAATATTAGACCACATACTATAATAATACAAATAACATCTAAAAAAAAATATCTTGCCATCAAAGATAAGATTAACAGGCCAAGAAGACAAGCACCTGTAGAGATTTCATTGACATTGGAACACTGATAATGGCTTTTGAAGACTTGGATAGATTTTTGCTCTGAGTGTCATAGGCTTACCTACCTACTAAGTTAGTCAAGAAAAGCAATAGGAAAAAGAAAGTTTTTTAGTTCCTACTGTGGAACATATTTAAAGGCACTTGTCATATGTCTCAACATTCTAAATTAGGCATATTTCCAACTTACATTTGAAGAGATAGGAAAATTTAAATAAGTTGTATTGGGTCAAAAAGATGGTAGAGGATTTCAGACTAAAATTCAGGTTTGACATTTTCTGAAACATAATTCATCTGTAGAAAACTAAAACAAGAAAAAATGAAAAAATTGTCTATAAACTTTTTATTATAAGATTCTAGGAAATCAGTCATCTAAAGCTGGAAATAAAATAAGACACGTGGTCCCTTTGATATTTTTAGGTCTTCAATTAAATATCTGGATTCAATTAATATTTATTGAATGATAGCTATCGTCTAAATGTATGCATAATGAGTTCTCTTTTCTAAAATATTTTCTCTTTTTAAAAGATTTTCTGTATTCTATATCCAGAGAATAAATTTGCCTTCTTACCAGGCATATGTATACATTTTTGGAATGTGAAGGTGACAGATCAGTTATGTAACTTTTAACTAATGATGAACTGAACTTGTCACTTTTTATTGTAAAACTGTTTATATCCCCTGTTTCATCACTCTTAATGTTAACCATCTGCTGTTTTTATTGAATTTGGAAAATAAACATTCTCAGGTTAGTGGAGCCACTTTAAAGTATTTGTCTTATAGAAGAACTTATAGAAAAAAATCATAAATTTCATCTTTAAAGATATATTTGGATAAAAATATGTTCTTTTAATATAAAGTGGAGCTGTAAATATTATCTAATAACTTAATTCAATGGTAGAAATCTAATAGCAGAAAAATATAAGTAAAAAATAACAGTTTGAGAATCATAAAAATTATATCTAACTAGAGGCCTTTTGAGCATTTTTAATATTCTTTCAATACAGGCAGACAAATTCTCTTGCTTTAAATATTTTAAAGGCTCTTAAATAAATAATAAACCATAGGGAAACGTGACCTATATTGGTACATTCAGAGAGAAAAACCTGAGAAGCTATTCATTTTTATGTCTCTACTTTATAAAATGAGAATGAAATAATTTTGGTGAGTGATATAGGTCTCAAGGTGTAAGACATTCAAATTTGTTGTCTATAGGATACAATTAATCCACTATTGTAGGACTATATTAAATATTTCACTGAAGTAGAAAGATTCAACTTTCTTTAAAGTGATAGAAATCTTGTATCAGTAAATTTCAAATAAGCATGATAAAGATTTGATTAACTTTTATCATTTCCCCAGACAGATTGCATGTATTTTTATAAGCATTGGAAGAATGGATTATAAGGTTTAAGCAGATTGCTGAATGTAATATGGTAATAAAAATAAGATTATGAGAATCTAAGAAAATAAACAAAAAGTATTTTCTAGTGATAAATCATAATCTCTTACTTAACGGTTTCAATTTCAAGAATCTCCAAACTGTCTGTAATTAAGTTTTAAAAATTTCTGACTTCCATTCCCCTTCAGTAAAAGCCTCCATACCTACCGCAGCCATAAATCCTGGAGCCATATGTGATTCTGATCTCTGCTTCATTTCCATGTCCAATCAATCACAAAGGTCTATTAGTTTACACAATAAAATAATCTCAATTAGTTTACTTCTTCCCTTTATTGCACCTACTTCAGTCTAGGCTATCATTATCATTCATTGAGTCATACAATCTAAATTCCCAACTGATAACTGTGCTTCTACGTTCTTACCTTCCCTTTTCCAAATAGCAGAAATAAATGAACATAATTTTAAATATACATATAATAAATAACTTTACCCCTATTAACCCTTCAGTGATTTACTGGTTGTGCTTAAAATGAAAGTTAATTTCTTAACATGGCCAAAAAGGCTTATATGACTTAGACACTGACAACTTTAAATATATGTATTCTTTACACACATCTATATTAAACTTTATCTTGTTTGTTTCCTGTAACATATCTAAAAGTCATTCCTTTAGAAAGCATTTGATTTTTTCTCCTCTATGCCTGGGATACTTTTCCAATGGTGTTCACATGATTAACTTATTTAGATCTCAGCTCATATATTGCCTTCTTAGAAATCACTTCCAGTAGTCCTATTTATAAACTGATTTAATATCTATTATACAATCTCTTTTATTTTCTTAACATTACTTACCATAATCTGAAATTTTGTAGTTTACATATATATATATATATATATATATATATATAATTTTTTATTTCCACACCTTTGCATTTGAGTTACTTGAAATTAGAAATTTTTGTTCACAACTCAGAAATATCTCCAAATAATTGACTCTTGAATAAATAAATAAATTGTTATAAAGTAACCAATATTCTAAGACAGACAAGTTGAATCTATAGAGTCTTGATATCTTCAAATAACACAAGTCACAGGTAATATTATTAACCTTTTTTGTTTATTATTTTTTTGAGATGAGATTTCACTCTTGCTGCCCAGGCTGGAGTGCTTCAGAAAAGCCTCCATACCTACCACAGCCATAACCAGAATGGTGCGATCTAGGCTCACTGCAACCTCTCCTGTTCAAGCTATTCACCTCCTGAGTAGCTGGGATTACAGGCATCCACCACGCCCAGCTAATTATTGTATTTTTAGTAGAGATGGAGTTTCACCATGTTGGCCAGGCTGGTCTCGAACTCCTGACCGCAAGTCATCCACCCACCTCAGCCTCCCAAAGTGCTGGGATTACAGGTGTGAGCCACCACATCCAGTCTTTTATTAACGTTTCTAAATCAATCTAAAGTTTTCACTCTCAGATGAGTCCATTAGAAGTTATAGCACTTCTGGGCTGGGCAAGGTGGCTCACACCTTTAATCCCAGCATTTTGGGAGGCTGAGGCAGGCGGGTCGTGAAGTCAGAAGATTGAGACCATCCTGGCCAATGTGATGAAATCCTATCTCTACTAAAAATACAAAAACTAGCCAGGTGTGGTGGTGCCTACCTGTAATTCCAGCTCCTCTGGAGGCTGAGGCAGGAATCAGGGAGTCAGAGGTCGCAGTGAGCCAATATCATTCCAGCCTGGCAACAGAGCAGGACTCTGTCTCAAAAAAAAAAAAAAAAAAAAAGAAGTTATAGCACTTCTGTATTTCTCAAAATTATTTTTGCCTTCTCAATAGCACATGTGCCAAGTTAGCTCTGATTTTGGCCTCTGAAACTCCCTTTCAATATAAATTTAAAAATATAATTTAGCCAGTACTAAGGGGTACAGTGGATAAGGTCACAAGAACATATCCTTCCATTTAGCAAAATCCCATTTAGTAGATCTACAAATAACCTATGATTACCAGACTTTTGGATCCAATTGATAATCAGGCATTGGACTGACTTACCCTTCTGCTATATACAAATAAAACTTTGATAAAATACATTTTTAAAAGGCTTTTCAATGGAACTACAAACTGCAGGGCTATGATATGTGACACAAGAAAAACACATGAGGTGGTCATCATATTCAAACCAGTTTGCTTTCGAGAGCTAGTTTCCAAAATGTAGCATAGGGAATTAGAATCCATACAGGTAATAGAGATCTCGTAGAGCAGAACAAATAGAGATCAGAGTGCAGGGTTTATATGGAAAGTTGGATTTACAGGGAAGGTAATAGGAGGTAGTTGCTCACAAAAAAATAATTTAAAATATGCATGAGGCCTAGATTTTGGGTTGAATGCAAACCTGCACATTCACAAATGACATTCCCTGAGGGTTTTCAGAAAACCCCTGGAAGACCATGAGATATATGGCAAATTTAGAATCCATGGACTACTGATAGATGAATATCTGACCAGCCAGAGTTGAAAGATGATCTTGACTTAAAAATAAGGCTACCATAGCTCTAGAATGGGAGCTATTCTAGGTATACCCAAAAGGGGCTTGATAAGCAACAAGTCAGGCCACTGATAAATTAACAGCCTACCAGCCAAACTGAACCATTTTTAAAAGAATGATAACTACAAACCTTCCATACTATGATATCTTTACTATTCAGCATAATTTTTTTTAAAGTATGTGAAGAAAAAAACTGTGATCTATATCTGGGAGAAGTAAAACGGATAATAGAAACAAATCCAGATAATATAGACATTTGAATTGACATGTGAGACTTAAAAGAGCTATTGCAAAATCTTTAAAAAGTCAAAGAAACTTAAATATAAGACCTCACACCATAAAAACCCTAGAAGAAAACCTAGGCAAAACCATTCAGGCATTGGCATAGGCAAGGACTTCATGACTAAACACCAAAAGCATTGGCAACAAAAGCCAAAATAGACAAATGGGACCTAATTAAACTCCAGAGCTTCTGCGCAGCAAAAGAAACAATCATTGGAGGGAACTGGCAACCAAAAGAATGGGGAAAACTTTTTGCAATCTACCCATCTGACAAAGGGCTGATATCCAGAATCTACAAAGAACTAAAACAAATTTACAAGAAAAAAGCAAACAAACCCATCCAAAAGTGGGTGAAGGATATGAACAGACACTTTTCAAAGGAAGACATATATGAGGCCAACAAACATAAAACTTTTATATTTAGTGTAAACATTCTTTGAGAATAAATATGAAATAATTTTTAATAAAGAACTAAGAGAAAAGGGTTTACCAGTCTAGTGATTCAGATGTGTCAATCAGAATTCCTATTATTTTATTTTTTATTTTGTCAACCAGTGTTTTGGTATAATAAAAAAAATTGGTTCTTCTGCTTTTGACAATCTATTATAATTAACCCAGAATTATTTTAAAAATATAAATGCCAAGACCCATTCCCAGATCATTTACTTAAGAACCTCTATGGTCAAAACCTGGGTGTCACAATATTAAAAAGCTCCCAGGTGTTTCTAATTGCTTGTAGATTACTGATAGGAGACAAATACATTTTAAGAAATTTAAACTTCAATCCTAGACTTAGGCACACAGGACTTGCCTAAGATTCAGGTTAGAACAATTCACAAAAACCCTATACTACAACATAAACATAGCATCAAGTAAAAACCTGCGACAGTCTACTCTGAAGCAGTAAAAAGAATGCACAAAAATACTCTTTTATTAATGACAACAGAGGAACAGCCAAAAGCTGATGATGGAGCAGTGACACTGAGAAAAATTATCCAGCCCACCAGACTCCAAACAAGGCTGAAGTTAATAGAAGCCCAGTGCAAACAAATTTAAATCATCCTCCAGTACAACAGCGAAAGTCAAGTCTAGATCAGCTCCTAATTAGAGTGACTCAGCTGTCTATTCTAAAAGCTTGATTTTAAAAAAAAAAGAAAAAAAGCATTCCTAAGTTCTTTTATGAAGAATATTCACTACAGTCTTTGCCATTCCATATGATTGTCTGGCATTTGATAAAAATAGAAGTTGCGAAATAATAATAGTGATTTCTAAAAACCTCAACCATGGCCCAAAGGAAGAGTAATCCACAGAACAAGACTGAATGATGACTTCATATGTTGGAACTATTTAATAGGAAGTTAAGAATAACTATAATCAATACATTAGAAGATCTTGGGAAAATGAAAGATAATATGAGTGAAAAGATGGACAATTATAGCAGAAATGTACAAATAAAGAATCAAATGGACAATTTAGAAATATTAAGCAATATCAAAAATGTTGGTTTCTGCTCTTACAATGTCAAAAGCTGAGGTCATCACTCCCATATTCATTGAAACAACAACAAAATGAAAAGCTTGAGAAACAGCTTAATTCCACCTGATAATTAAGGTGACAAGACAAACCTTCATATACAAAACTGGGGAAACCAATGAATACAGAGAATCACAGCTGCACAGGAGCCAAATGTATTGTAGAAAACCAAAGATAAACTCTTACAAAGACCCAGAGGAGAAAATGAAAGACCACCTCACCTGTAGAAGAAGAAGAAGCACTGCACATGGCTTCACATGAGAAATCATGCAAGTTGAAAGAGTAAAATGAAATATTTAATGTGTTGAAAGAAAAATACCAACACCTTGGAAGTCCGTGTCTGGCAAAATTATCTTTCAAAAATTAAAGAGAAATAAAGACTTTCTTTGTAAAATAAAGCTGATAATTTGTCACCAATAAACTATTTTGTAAACAGTTTTAAAAATTATTTAGAAAGAAAAATAAAATGATATTGGTCATAAACTGAAATCTATTTAAAGAAAAAAGCATTAGACAAGTAAATGAAGGTAAAACAAAAAGTCTTCTTAAAACTGTTCAAAGTCTTAATCATTGTCAATAGTAGCAAAGATGTATTATGTGCATCACGGATAAGTAAAATGAATGACAGCAATGAATAAGTGATGATAGGGAGGAATTGGGAATGTTATAAGGTTCAGGCAATCCCTTTGAAAAAGTTTATTTAAAAGTGGACTTGTTATAGCAGCTAAGAACAGGTGGAAGCCATGCCCTTTTCTGAGTTGGCAGAGAGGGTGCCTTGCTTTCCTCAGCTGCAGCTGAGGCGGTCCAGCCATGGCTGTTAACCCAGGCATCCCTGTGCTCTTGGGGGCTGGGAAGAGGCAGAAGCCACACCTTCTGGGGTGTAGCTATAGCCACCCAATCCATGGCTATGGACCTGGGCATCTCTGCACTCTCGGGGGCTGGGAAGCCCCCCTGACCTCACAGCCTCAGAGGTGCCTGCTTCTGCTGCCTGGCCTCTTCCTGTTTCTTGTGCCCACTCCAGTGAGCAGAGTTGAGGCCAAGCCCATGTGCTGTTGCAACCCAGCCATGTTTGTGCATGCTTTGGGGAGTGCTGACATACCAGCCCCCTGCTGCCTCAGCACCCTCTGGAATTTGGGCACCAATGAGTATGGGAGGAAACCTGAGGAGGGGGCTGAGGGCAGCTCCACACTGGCCTGCAGGCACCGCTGGGCATGAACAACCTGGACTCCATGAACAGAAGCAGGAGGCAGACAAGTTCCTGGGTGGAAAGGGGCAGGTCCCCAGTGAAGCCCCACCTTCAAGCCAGGAAGGCCTGAAGCCTGGGGTATGGATTGCCAGTACCGTAGACCAGAGCAAAAACCTACAGTGCTTTTTCTGAACCTGCCCATAGCCATGAGTGGTCTGATCAGAACACACTTTCTCTCCTCTGAAGCAGGTGGAAACCGCAAACTCAGCCAGACCCCAGGAGACAACGGCACAACCTGCCAGTGAAGAGGAGCTACCCACTGTTGGTCTTCTCTGAGCTGTTCTGTTGCTCAGTAAAGCTCTTTTTTGCCTTGCTCACCCTCCACATCTGCCTACCTCATTCTTCCTGGGCATGGGACAAGAACTCACGACCCACTGAATGGCAGAGCTGTAACACATACAAGGCTGAAATACACCCCTTGCTCACCAGGCAACAAGAGAGAGAAAAGAGCTGTGTCCCTTCAGGGAGGTTGGACCTAGAAGCTCTCCAAGCTATGGATGTAACATCCTCTTTGGGGCTCTACAGGTCCTGGTGTCCCAAGCTTCCAGGTGCCACCACATTCCCTGGTACCAGCTGTGGAAGCTGCTTGCAGTACTTCTGCTTCCTCCACAGCCATAAAGGGAGCCAGCACCTGTGCTGGTGCCTAGGACTGCCAGCCCTGTCACACCTGGCATTCCTAGCTTGTGCAGTGGCTGTACCCCATATTCACTTGCTCACAAATGCCTTGCCACTCTGCTCACCCTTGGTAGGCATGGGATCTAGTCCAGTAGCATGAGCGGAGCACAGCCTGCCATGCTGAGTGGGCCCAGTGGGCCTGAGCAAGACATGGGCAAAGGTGCCACTGGCCACAGAGATTTCTGGCTGGCACAGTGATACCCCAAGGATCCCATAGCAATTGGATTATTGTAAATAAATATTCCAAACTCTACAGAAATAATAGTTTTCAAAAAGGAAGGATAGTATACACAGAGAGATTGAGTGGAGCTATATAAGATGCACTATTAGATCCAGAAAAGGCAGAAAAAAGGGAGAATATTTTTTAAAAATAAAAACAACAAATAGAAAACTGTTACAGATTTGGTAGATATTATTTCAATGAGCGAGATTATTGATGTTTTCAATAGTAAATGATAGAAGAGATAGAAGAAGATACAGCATGGTAAGACTAATCAAAAGAAAGCTGAAATTTTTATACGGATTGCATTGAATCTGTAGATGGCTTAGAGTCACATGAACATTTTCACAGTGTTATTTCAATCCATAATATGTATCAATCTGTTTTCATGCTGCTGATAAAGACATATACATACTCAAGACTGGGCAATTCACACAAGAAAAAGTTTTAACAGACTTACAGTTCCATATGGTTGGGGTGGCCTCACAATCACAGTAGATGATGAAAGGCACATCTCCCGTGGCAGCAGACAAGAGAAGAGAGATTGTGCAGGGACACTCTCCTATTAAAACCATCAGATCTTGTGAAACTTATTCACTCTAATGAGAACAGCACAGGAAAGACCTGCCCCCATGATTCAATTACTTCCCTTCAGGTCCCTCCCATGCCAAGTGGGAATTTAAGATGAGATTTGGGTGGGGATATATTT
The DNA here is from genome assembly GCA_963573385.1 of Cacajao melanocephalus. Taxonomy (NCBI): domain Eukaryota; kingdom Metazoa; phylum Chordata; class Mammalia; order Primates; family Pitheciidae; genus Cacajao; species Cacajao melanocephalus. The sequence continues at coordinate 6,864 of CAUYLG010049533.1, read as the reverse complement.
TCATTTATTTTTGTTTTATTCAATTTCTTCATTAGTGTTTTATAGTTTTAATATACAGATCTTTTCCCTCCTTGGTTAAATTTATGTGTAGGAATATTTGTATTGTTGCTATTGTAAATGGGATTTATAGTAACTATCCAAAAGAATATTTAAATATTCTTATAAATCTATTTATAAGAACAAAAATATATTAATATATTTAATAAATAGACAATAAATATACTAGAGATAAATATATTTAAATATTTTTTGGATAGTTAATTATTTACAGAAATGCTACTGATTTTTGTGTGTTGAAAGTATATCCTGCAAATTTACTAAGTGTATTTATTAGTTCTAATAGTTTTTCAGTGGAATCTTTAGAATTTTCTGCATATGAGATTATCAGGTCAGCAAATGGAGACGGTTTAATTCTTAATTTCCTATTAGAATATCTTTAATTTCTTTCTCTCGCCTAATTGCTCTGGCTACATCTTCCATTACAATGTTGAAAAGAAGCGATGAGGGTGTACATGCTTGTCCTTGATCTTAGAGAAAAAGCTTTCAACGTTTCATCGTCGAGACTTATTATATTGGCTATATGTTTGTTACATTTGACCTTAATTGTGTTGAGGTACATTTCCTTTATGCTTAATCTTTTTAATATTTTTGTCATTATAGGAAGTTAAATTTTATGAGATTTTTTGGCATCTATTGAGATGGTTTTATATAATTTTCTTAATTTTATTAATTGGTATCTTGCATTTACTTTTTGTGTACCTTGAGCCATCCTTGAAGCAGCATAAATGGCACTTAGTCAAGGTGTTTTCATGAAAATAGAAAAAAAAAAAAAACTTAAATTTGCATGAAACCATCAAATGTCTTGAATAGGAAAAACAGTCCTAAGTGTCAATAACAAAGCTGACCCCGTTACCTTTCCTTATTATAAAGCACATTACAAAGCAATTATAATAAAAACAGCGTGGTAATGGCATAAAAACAGAGACACATCAACCAATGGAACAGGATAGAAAGCCCAAAAATAAGCCCACATATTTATGCTTAATTGAGTTTTTACAGAGGTGCCAAGATTACACAATAGAAAAAGGACAGTCTCTCCGATCAGAGGTACTAGAAAAACTGGCTATCTACATGCACATGAATGAAATTGAATTCTTATCTAATACCATATACAAAAATTAAAACAAATTTTGAAAATTAGTATAAAACCTGAAACTGTAAACCTACAAAAAGAAAACAGAGCTAACAAACTCCATGACATGGTTTGGGCAGTAATTTTTTAAATATAACTCTGAAAGCACAGATAACAAAAGAAAACATAAATGAGGTGGGATCAAACTAAAAATTTCTGCACATCAAAGGAACTAATTAATAAAGTGAAGAGGCAACCCAAAGAATGCAAAAAAATTTGCAAATCATACATCTGATAAGGGGTTAATATCTAAAATACTTAAGAAATTGAAACAACTCAAACACAAGAAAACAACCTAATTTAAAAATGGGAAATAAAATGAGACATTATTCAAAAGAAGACATACAAATAGTCAATAGGTATATGAAAAAATGCTCAGCATCACTAATAGGAAATTGCAAATTAAAACCACAATTATCTCTCTTGTAAGAATGGCTTTGTTTTTTTATTTTTATTTTTTAAAGAAAGGAAACAAGTGTTAGCATGGGCATGAAGAAAAAAGGGAACACATGTAAACTGCTGGTGGGAATGTAAATTAGTAAATCCATATGGAAAATGGTATGGAGTTTCCTCCCAAAACTAAAAAAGAAGTGCCATATGATCCAGCATATCCACTTCTGAATATATTCCCAAAAGAATGGAAATCAATATGTTAAGAGCATATCTGCATCTCCATTTTTATTCTAGCATTATTTGTGATAGCCAAAATATGGAATCAACTTAAGTCTTCATGAATAAATTTCATCAATGGATAAAGACAGTGTGCTATACCTACACAATGGAATACTTTTCAACCTTATAAAAAAGAAAATTCTATCATTTGCAATAACATAGATGAACCTGGAGAATTTTATGCTAAATGAAATAAGCCAGGCACAGAAAAACAAATGCCACATTATTTCACTTACATATGGAATCTAAAGTGTTGAATTCATAGTGGTTACCAGAGGTGGGGGAAAAGGAGGGAGGGATTTAAAAAATTGTAATTCAGTGACAAAAAAATCAGTGAAAATAGTACTTACAGGGAAATTTATGGAATTCAGTACCTGTATTAGATAAAAGGATCTAAAATCAATCTAAGCTTATTATATTATGGTATTGGTGGAAGTATAGGCAAATCAATGGAACCGACTAGAGAACCAAGAAATAGACCCATACAAATGCAGTCAATGGATCATTTACAAAAAGCAGAGGCAACTCTATAAAGGAAAAATTGTCTTTTAAGCAAATGGTGCTGGAATAACTCAACATCCACAAGGAAAAATAAATAAATGTAGATACAATCTTTACACATTTTGTAAAGATTAACTCAAAAAGCCTTATAGATCTAAATGTAAAACCCAAACGTATAAAACTTCTGAAAATTAACATAGGAGGAATATTAAGTGACCTTGGGTTGACATGAAGTTTTTAAACACAGCATCAAAAGTTTGATCCATGAAAGAAGAAAAAACCAACATAAGTTGGAAACATATGTTATAAATTTAAAGTTTGTGTTATTTGAGACTGTGAAAGAATTAAAATTAGAGAAAATGAAACATGCATATGATAAGAAGCTTATATTGAAAATACACAAATAACCTCTTAAATGAAACAATAAGGGAAAAGAAAGTTCATTATAAAATGGGCAATCCAGGCACCATAGCTTACACCTGTAATACCAGTACTTTGGGAGGTCAAGGCAGGTGGTTTGCTTGAGTCCTGAAGTTCAAGACCAGCCTGGTCAACATGACAGAACCTCATCTCCTAAAAATTCAAAAATTAGTCAGGCATGGTGCCATACATCTGTAGTCCCGGCTACTTGGGAGGCTGAGATGGGAAGATCACCTGAGCCTGGGAAGTTGAGCCTGCAGTGAGCTGAGTTTGTGCAACTGCCCTCCATCCTGGGTGATGAGAATGAGACCCTGTCTGGGAAAAAAGAAATGATGATACCAAATGCTGGCAAAATTGCAAAGCAGCAGGAATTCTCATTTATTTCTGATGGTGATCCAAACTGGCATGACCCTTTTGGAATACAGCTGGGCACTTTCTTACAGAGATATACATAATTTTACCATACAGTCCAGCAACCATGGTCTCTAGTATTTATCCAAATTAGTTGAAAATGTATATCACATAAAAATATGTATATAATTGTTTATAGCAGCTTTAGTCATAATTGTTGAAAGCTGTTAGCCCCAAGACATCCTACAATAGGTGCATGGATAAACAAACCAGTATATTCATAAAATGGAAATTTACTCAATGATTTAAAAATCAAACTATCAGTGACCAAGCACAGTGGCTCACGCCTGTATTCCTAGCATTTTGGGAGGCTGAGGGTGGATCACGAGGTCAAGATATTGAGACAATCCTGGCCAACATGGTGAAACCCCATCTCGACTAAAAATAAAAATATTAGCTGGATGTGGTGGTATGTGCCTGTAGTCCTAGCTACTCAGGAGGCTGAGGCAAAAGAATCGCTTTAACCCGGGAGGCAGAGATGACAGTGAGCTGAGACTGTGCCACTACACTCCTGCATCTGGCGACAGAGTGATACTGTCTAAACAACAACAACAAAAAAGGTATCAAACCATGAAAAGAAATGGAACAACATTAAACGCATATTACTAGGTGAAAACAGCCAATCTAGAAAGACTACATAGTGTACTATTCCAACTTTTTGTCATTATGAAAAAGGGCAAATTATAAATACTGTAAAAAGATCAAGATTAAATGTGGGAGGGGAGGGAAGAGGTGAACCACATGAGATTTTGAGAGTAGTGCAACTATTCCCTAAGATACTAGAAGGGTGGATATGTAACATCATGCATTTGTGAAAAACCATAGAACTATATAACCCATACAGTGAACCCTGGTATAATCTATGAACTTTAGTTAATAATATTGGTTCATCACTGTGACTAGTCTACCACACTAATGTTAGACATCCATAATAGGAGAAAATATGTGAAGGGGGAGTAAGATATCTCTCAGTTTTTCTGTAAACTCACAAAGTGTTCTAAAACTAATACAAAGCTGTTCTAAAAATAGTATACTTAATACAAAGTAACAATATCAGAGATGAAAAAAATTCTTTTGGAATAAAAGTGAAAATCAGAAAAAAACGAGGGAAAAGGAAAACTGAACAGAACCCTGAAAAGCCACAAAAAGAGATAAAATAGTCAACCATAAATATGAATGGCATTCCAGAGTGAAAACAGGAAACAAAGAAGAAGAAATTTTGAAAAGATAAAGGGCAAAATTTCTCCAAAAACAGTAAAAAATAATACACCAATCCACAAAGCTCAGAGAACCTCAAGCAGGATGGGTACAACACACACAGAAATACACACACACACACACACACACACAGAGTGATGGATGGGGTGGGGGGGAGAGAGAGAGTGCCAAATAGTAAAACTGATGCAAACCACAATCTTGAAGGCAGATGGAGAAAATGAAAAAAAATTAATAAAAACAGCTGACTTTTGTCAGAAACTATGCAAGCCAGTAGACAATAGTGATACCTTTAATTATATTTAAAAAACTGTCTGCACAGAAGTCTGTACTAAATGAAAATATCTTTTAAAAGAAAAATAGAAAGGCCTAAAAGATTATCGTCAGACTATCAGTTCACAATGTATTAATGAATATTTTTCCTCCAGTAATAGTATGCTACCCGACAGAAATTTGTATCTTAGAAGTAGAAGTGTCAGATATAAAAAAAAAATTGAAGGTAAATAAAAGAGAAATATAATTTTTAAGTTATATGGAACAGATTTTGGGAAACTTTCTGTAGTTCTCTTATTACTCAGATACTCCAATCTTTTTTTTGTTGTTGTTATAGATTATCTCACCAGAACTTTTCTTTTTCCATTGCCAACTTAATTATTTTAAGCAAAATGGGATTTTGTATTCCCAAAGCAGGGTACTAAGAAGTCCAAAAAGAGAACAGGACTGTTATGTAGCCTTCCAATATCTACTATAAGTAAGAATGAATTATCACTTTTGCTAAAACAGACACACTTTAAGAGCTTAACTTTATACTAGCAGATAGACAAAGTTTTGAAAATGTGATTCTTAATAAAGCATGCAGAAGCACATTTTCCACAGAGTTTGAAGTGATAAACTGTCATCTTTGTTTCTCTTGTTTAAATTCCTATACTTTTATTTAAGTACATTTTCTATACAATTTTGATTTTATATTACTGTTTTGTCAAATGATATTTTATGAAAACCTGAAAACAGTGAATAAAAAGTTTTTTAGGTATCTGTGAAATATAAAATTATACTATTAAAACTTACATTGTCGGCCTGGTACAGTGGCTCATGCTTGTAATCCCAGCAATTTGGGATGCTAAGGTGGGGAGATCATGAGGTCAAGAGATCATGCTCAGCTAATTTTTGTATTTTTAGTTTCACCATCCTGGCCAACATGGTGAAACTAAAAATACAAAAATTAGCTGGGCATGGTGGTGCATGTGTCTACTCCCAGCTACTCAGGATGCTGAGGCAGGAGAATCGCTTGAACCCAGGAGATGGAGGTTGCAGTGAGCCGAGATCATGACACTGCACTCTAGCCTGGGTGACAGATTGAGATTGAGATAACATTAGGAGAAATACCTAATGTAGTTGATGGGAGTTGGATCCAGCAAACCACCATGGCATGTTTACACCTATGTAGCAATCCTGCATGATCTGCACATGTACCCCAAAACTTAAAGTATAATAATAAAAAACCTTACATTGTCATTATTGTTTGGACTTGAAGTATACATTAACACTCAACTAAATCAATGATCCATCCAGTTCTCAAATAAGGTCTAGAAAGTTGTGCCAACTTTCATGCAATGTATATTTGAAAACTTCTAACAGTATTACACTCACAAGCACCTGATATACTAAATTGTTTCTCATTATTAAATATTGGATTCACTGGACCACCAGGCATAACAATCCATAACCAGTCTCAGACAGCAACAGTAACAGTAGAAACATCACCTTAAATTTCCAGAATTTTAATAGAAACATCATGGGAATTTAATAAGCATAAGTTTGTTTAATTTGAAAATTAAAAGTTTATTCATGAACTATTCTTTAGTCAAAGTTCCATTTTGTTCATGGCAGTTCTAGCACAAGTGAGACATTTCATTAATTCATTTAAAAATCTTAGGTATTTGCCTGTAATCCCAGCACTTTGGGAACCTGAGGCGGGCAGATCACGGGGTCAAGAGATCAAGACCATTCTGGCCAACATGGTGAATCCCCATGTTTAATAAAAAAGAAAAAAAAAAAAAACTTAGCTGGGCGGTGGCATGTGTCTGTAATCCCAGCTACTTAGGAGACTGAGGCAGGAGAATCTCTTGAACTTGGGAGGTGGTGGTTGCAGTGAGCCGAGTCGTGCCACTGCACTCCAGCCGGGTGACAGAGCAAGACCCCATCTCAAAAAAGAAAAAAAAAAAATTTAAGCATCTAACATAGCAATACCAAAAACTTTATCTTTCAAAGGATTAATTTTTAATATTTTAAGGTATGTTTTTTACTTTAGGTTAACAAAAGCATTACAAATACCAAGCTGCTTTTCCTCTCTATTGAGGTAAGTTTGAACGATTAGCATTTTTCTTAATTGTCCCTCTTTTCAAAAAGACCCAAATTAATCCTGGTAGTAATTATTAAAGTTTGTATCTGCA